>PVIC010033483.1:0-20124 GCA_004025085.1 Thryonomys swinderianus | reverse complement strand
TGAGGGGAAGGAATAAATATGATACAGAAAGAAAATAAAAGAGCATGTATAAGGGGGGAGGAGGGGGGAGTGGGTAGGGATATGGGTAAAAATGAGAATTAACTTGTGGCATATACTGGTACAAATTTCCCAATGTTATATGTGATTTTGAGATGTATATAAATTGTACCAATAAAGAATTCAATTAAAAAAAAGAGATCCTTATTTGAAAAAGAAAACCCTACGAACTTGGAATGCTTCTATTTTTATTTTATTATATATATATTTTTCTTTCTTCCTTTTTCTTTTTTTTTTTTTGTGCTGGGGATTCAATTCAGGACTCTAATCCTTATGAAACCATCTTTAAAAATGAAGAAAAAAATCTTTTTCAAAAGTAGACTATAGTTTTAGAAAGTTGTTACTTCACAGCAAAACTGAGCAGAAAGTAGAGTTCCCGTGCATCCCGTCTTTCCCACGCATGGCCCCCCACTACAAAATTCCACAGCGCAGGGGTGCGTGTGCTGAGCGGGGTGCCCCACACTGACTCACGGCCCCCAACCCATCTTTCACGCATGATTCACTCTCCGTGCTGGCTTCCCAAGCACCTGGACACACGCGGTGGAAGCTGTCCGCCTTCGCAGGGCCACACGCCACGGCTTCGCAGCCCTGCGATTCTCTGCCTGTGCTCACTCTCCCCCATCACTGCCCTTCTACTGTCTCTGCACTTTCGTCTTTTCCGGAATGTCGTGTACTTAGTCATGTATCACATAGTCTCTTCAGATCGCTCTTTCACTTAGCAGGATGCATCTAAATTTCTTTATACCTTTTTATGGCTTTATATCACTGAATAATGTTTTATTTTATTAAATACACCACTGTTTATCCATTCCCTTACGAGTGTGTAAACAAGCAGTTTTTAGAAATTAAGAGAAATGCTATAAACATCAGTGTACAGGTTTTGTGCGGACATGTTTTCAACTCATTTGGGTAAATAACACAGTGTGATTACTGGATATTACAGTAAGAGGAGCAACCACCCAACACCCTTCCATGGTGACCATAAAGTGATCATTTAGTTTCATTAATATAAATTTGTTATTAATTTCTATTTATTGCTCTGCTGTTTCTACTTCTGTCTTCCATGCTTTTATGCTCTTTGTGGTTTTCCTTGAGCATTTTCATATGTCTCCTTTCTCAGCAGAGAAATAACACTTCCCTTTTTTACTTTCTTAATTGGTTGCTTAAGAGTTTCATATATGCATT
Organism: Thryonomys swinderianus; assembly: GCA_004025085.1. Taxonomy (NCBI): domain Eukaryota; kingdom Metazoa; phylum Chordata; class Mammalia; order Rodentia; family Thryonomyidae; genus Thryonomys; species Thryonomys swinderianus. Next base: position 18,882 of record PVIC010033483.1, on the reverse strand, counting down.
TACAACTAACCCAAGTCCACTTTCAAATAACTCTCTATACCACCTCATCTTTAACGCAAGTAACTTTAGCAGCCAAATATTCCTAGTTCCTCCCTCCTGTCCCTCATGTAATTACTATTTTTTCACTTGCCTCTAAGTGTGTACATCGTGCATGCACACATATACATACACCTGACTAGTTGTTGCTATTATTACTCTGAATACATTATCTGTTACATCAATTAAGAGTAAGAAAACTGTTTACCTTCACTTACTGCTTCTCTAGTGCCTTTCTTTTCTTCACATAGATCCAAATTACCAGATCTCTCTTTTCTTCTCCTCCCTGAAAAATCCTTTTTGACTTTTCTTGCAAAGTAGATATAGTAGCATCAGTATACTCAAGTTTTTATTTCTCTGAGAAAGTCTTCATTTATTCTTAGCTTTTGAAGAATTTCACAAGGTAAACATTTCTAGGCAATATGTTCTCACAATAGCTTAAATACTTCATTCTTCTCTGCATTTCCTTGTTTCTGAGAAGATGTAAGACACAATTCTTGTCCTTACTCCTCTGGAAGGTGTGTTTTACCTGTAGAATTACTTTGAGATATTTTTCTTTAACTTTCTGCAATTTGAGTATGATATAATTATAGTTTTATTTGTGTTTATCCTGCTTGTTATGTCTAAGATCCTTGGGCCTGTTTTTTGGGGTCTGACATTAATTGTGGGAAATTATGTCATTAATACTTCAAATATTATTTCTGTTCCTATGTTTTGTCTATATTTCTATTACATATAGGTTATGCTTTTTGTAGATGTCCTAGAGTTCTTTTAGGTCATATATTTTAAAGTCTTTTTTTTCTGTGCTTTTCATTTTTGGAAGTTTCTGTTGACATTTTTAAGCTTATTATTTCTTCACTTATCTGTGTGCAAGTATAATGATTACAAAAGCGTTCTTCATTTCTATTATAATATTTTTATTTCCACCATATCTTCGTTTGACTTTCCTTAAAGCTTTTATCTTTCTGCTTACATTACCGTCTGTCCTTACATGTTCTTTACTTTTTTCCACTGCACCTCTTAAAATATTAATCATAGTTGTTTTAGGTGCACATTCTGAGAATTCCAAATCCCTTCCCATAAGTGTGACTGATGCTGGTACTGACTCTGTCTTTTCAAAACATTTTATTGCTTTTTTGTCTTCCTTATAATATTTTGTGAAGAGGCATACCTGATGTTCTGGGTTAGAAGAAATGTGCTAAGTGAACAGTAAATGACATACAGTAAGCTGTGGGGTGCCAGGAACTGTTCTATTGCCTCAAGACTAAGCAATCATGGAGATAAAATGCAACCATAAAAATCAATAAGTACAAAATAAAGTAGGAACAGAAAAGAAAAGGAACAAAGGAAAGAAACAAACAGGAAAAACCTAAAAATTTTGTAAACTTTAATACAACCATAACAGTAATTATAGTATATATAAATTGTCTCAATACAAGCTAAGATCAAGATTACCTTAGATAAAAAGATCAAAACACAATATATGTTGTCTAAAAGAAAACCATTCTAAAAATAAAAAGTTAAAAATAAAATTACCTCAAGAGAATGAAAAGACAAACTATAGGCTGGCAGAGAATATTTGTAAAATTTGATAAAGAACTGTTTTCTAAACTCTTAAAATTCACAGAAAGCAACTCAGCTAAAAATGAACAAAGTATGCTGAGTTTGGTGGCTCAAGCCTGTAATCCCAGCACTCAGGAGGCAGAGGCAGAAGGATTGCTGAGTTCGAGACTTGCCTGGGCTACAGAGTGAGCTCAGGGCCAGCCTGGACTACAAAGTGAGACTGTCTCCAAAAAAAGAAAAAATGAACAAAATACCTGAACAGATGTGGAAGAAGACATAAAGATATTGTGAAAATATGCCATTTGTCATCAAAAGATTAGAAATGAGGACACCAAGGAGATACAGCTATCAGAGATGTGAAAAGCAAAGCAGATTTAGAACCCTAAACGGTGGTGAGAATATGAAGTTACAAGAAGCTCTTATTAATTGCTGGTAGGAATGTAAAATAGTACAGGCATTGTGGAAGATTGTCTGGCAATTTCTCATACACTGAAACATATTTTTACTATTTGACCTAGGAATTTACAATTTTATTATTTGACCCAGCACTCGGGAGGCAGAGACAGCAGGATTGCTGAGTTCAAGGCTTGTCTGGCCTACATAGTGAGCTCATGGCCAGCCTGAATTATGAAGTGAGACTCTGTCTCAAAAATAAAAAAAAAAAAACTTGTGCCCACAAAAATACTGGACACTGATGGTTATATGAGCAGTAGTCTTAATTTATAAAATGTATGTGTAACTAAGATATCCTCTAGTATATTATTAGATAACAAACTGGTACATCTGTAAATGATGTGATTCAGCAATATAAAGAAATAATCTGTTAGCCACACAAAAGAAATGAGGGACACTAAAATACATACTGCTAAGTGAAAGAAACTAATCTGAGAATGCTAGATAATGTGTGACTAACTATATGACATTCCGGGAAAGGAAAAACTACAAAGACAGCAAAAAGATGATGGTTACCAGGAGCTTTGGGGCTGGGTGTGACACATAGGTGGAGCGGAGAGTGAAACTACTCTTCATGATACTATGTGCTACTGTAAGGCCAGTTACATTACATTACACAGTTGTCAAAACCCATGAAACTACAATGCCAAGAAGAAACTTGAACAAGAATATAACTATGAACTTTGGTTATAATACTCCATGTATTTGTTCAACAATTATAACAAACATACCACAATAGTTCACGATGTTAGAAATAGGATAAACTGTCAAAGGAGAGGGAACGAATAAATAGCAACACTTTACTTTCTGTTTTTGTGTAACCCTACAACTTCTCTAAAAATCAAGCGTAAGGGCCTTGGTAGAAAATGTCCTTAGCATGTATGAATCCCCAGCACCAAAAATAAAGTCTGTTGGTTTAATGAAGCAAAAGCATGAATGTATGACATTAAAATATAAATCAAAATAAAACTGAAGTGTCTATATCGGTATCAGACAAATTAGGCTTCAGAACAGGAAATATGACCATACAAAAATTAAAATTATATGGTAATAAAGTGCTAAATTAACCAAGAACATGTAACCATCCTAAATGAACAAATACTCAACAAAGACTTTGACAATACATAAAACTATCCAGTTGTAGCAATTAACCCCTGTGGTTTCAACATTCAGGAGACTGAGGGAGGAAGATTGCTGAGACCAGCCTGGGCAATATATTGAGACTCATCCTTAAAAAAAGATAGATAGATAGATAGATAGATAGATAGATAGATAGATAGATAGATAGATAGATAGATAGATAGATAGAAATATGACATACAAACAGAAATTATATATGCATATATATTTAAAGCAAAAATTAAGGGAACTCAAAAATACACAAACCTATTAGAATTTTACACTCTTCAGCTATCAATAAAACAGAGGGAACAATAATATTTAGAAGACCTAAACAATGCTCCCCATAAAATGTGACCTGGTTGACCTTTATAGAATATTCAACAATAGCAGAACATAGATTCAAGTGTATGCAAAACATTCACCAAAGGTACATCATAAAATAAATTTCAACAATGAGTCAGAATGAATTGGAATTTGAATAAATTGAATCATTTGAAGTATACGTTCTCACTGCAACAGAATAAAAGCAAGTAACAAAGAAATCTGGAAAATTCCCCAAATATTTGTTAATTAAGCAACAAACTTTGAAATAACTCATGACTCAACATGGAAGTCATAAAGGAAATTAGATATGACTTTCAGTAGAGTTTAAATGAAAAAAAAATCAAAATCTGTGTGAAGACCTTAACAGAATTCAAGGTTTACTTCATCAAGTAGTGTCACATTTATGTCATGTGTCCCCCTAAATGGTACAACAAGAAGAGTGCAGTCTTCCCTCAAGTCTGTAACTTAATAAGAAAACATCACACAAAGCTAAAGTGATGGTCCTTGTATAAAATACCTGACCGGCACATGTCTTCATCATGAGCCTGTAACTGTTGTACTGTTTACGGACTCACTGTCCCAAGCGTCCCTCAGGCAGGTATCATTTCAACCAGTCGATTCTTATATTGAATAAATTAGATAAAATTGTCATTTTTTCTCTTTTTAAAAAATTGTCATTTTTATATTTCCTGTTGTATTAATTGATACAAGTTAAAGAAAAAGAAGCAATTTTTGGTCATCCAGTATTTAAATAATTGGACTTGTACTAAAACTGTAGAAAACAAAGAAAGAATAAACAGAAAGAGATATAACTAAATGCACTGTGTTGTCTGAGACCAAAAAAGGACATTAGTAGAAAAGTTGGTAAAATAAGAATAAGCTATGAGGGCTGGTGATATAGCTCAGTGGCATCGCTGCCTTGCAAGTGCAAAATCCTGAGTTCAACTCCCAGGTCTGCAAAAATAAATAAATAAATTTAAAAAAAATAAAAACGTCCTCACTAAGAGTTTGTGTTATTAAAAAATATCTGAATTTAATATGTCAGTATGCTGGGCATGGTGACTCACGCCCACCAGCAATCAATACCGCATACCACAGTGCCAGGCGTGGTGGCTCATGCTTGTCATCCCAGCACTCAGGAGGCAGAGGCAGGAGGATTGCTGAGTTTGAGGCTTGCCTGGGCTACATAGTGAGCTCAGAGCCAGCCTGAACTACAAAGCGAGACCCTGTCTCGAAAAAGAAAAAGAATGTGGGCCGGAGATTTAGCTCAGTGGTTCCAGCGACTGTCTTACAAGTGCAAGGTCCCAAATTCGATCCCGATAACCAGATACAACGCTGGGCGTGGTGACTCACGCCCACCAGCCATCAACACCACATACCACAGTGCCGGGCACGGTGGCTCACGCCTGTCATCCCAGCACTCAGGAGGCAGAGGCAGGAGGATTGATGAGTTCGAGGTTTGCCTGGGCTACACAGTGAGCTCAGGCCCAGCCTGAACAACAAAGTGAGACCCTACCTCAAAAAAAAAAAAGTAATATGTCAGTGTTAATTTATTTTTTTTTTTTGAGACAGGGTCTTGCTTTGTAGTTCGGGCTGTCCCTCAGCTCACTGTGTAGCCCAGGCAAGCCTCGAACCCAGCAATCCTCCTGTCTCTGCCTCCCGAGTGCTGGGATGACAGGCGTGAGCCACCACTTCCGGCACTGTGGTATGTGGTATTGATGGCTGGTGGGAGTGAGTCACCACACCCAGCACTCTATGTGGTTACCGGGATCGAACTCAGGACCTTGTGCTTGCGAGGCAGGCACCGGAACCACTGAGCTAAATCTCTGGCCCAGTGTTAATTTTTAAAATTTAGTTTCTGACACATAAAACAAAAACTTGATGTATTAATTATACATCTAAATGCAGTTAATGTTACAATCCAGTACATGCACAATGTTTAATCAGATTGAACATGTTTATCTCGTCAAACATTTATTATTTTTTGTAGCAAGACTTCTCAAAATCTTTCCTTTTATAATGTAAATTTTAGTTTTGAAATAGGTACATGGTTATGTAAGTGGCTAACATTAGGGGAAACTGGGTGAAATAAAAAGGGAACTTTGTACCAAATTTAGAACTATGACATAAATCTAAAATTATCCACACAAAAGCTGGTTTTAATTTCATGATATTGCCTATACAGTACTTATGTGGAAGTTATATCATTAGATGCTTTTATTAAAATGGAAGAAAAATTTCCAGTCAATAAAGTAACTTTGGGGCCAGAGGGTTAGCTCAGTGGTTCCTGCGCCTGCCTCGCAAGCTCAAGGTCCTGAGTTCGATCCCCGGAAACCACATACAATACTGGGCGTGGAGACTCACGCCCACCAGCAATCAATACCACATACCACAGTGCCGGGCGTGGTGGCTCACGCCTGTCATCCCAGCACTCAGGAGGCAGAGACAAGAGGATTGCTGAGTTCGCGGTGGCTTGCCTGGGCTCCATAGTGAGCTCAGGGCCAGCCTGAACTACAAAGCGAGACCCTGTCTCAAAAAAAAAAAAAAAAAAAGTAACCTTGTATTCTAAGAGTATATGGAGGAGGACAAACTAAAAACAAAACAAAGACAAGGAAAGAAATTATACAGAAAGGCAGAAATGAATAAAACTCAAAACAAAGAAACAAAAGAGAAAAATCCATGAAACCAAAACTTACTTTTTTTGTCAACCTCAAGAAAACTTAAACTTGTGGTTATACTGATATTGGGGGGAAAAAGGGACACAAATTACTTGTATCAATAAGAAAACTAAGGGGCTGAGAATATAGCTCAGCAGCACAGCCTGACTGCAAGTATGAGGCCCTGAGTTCGATTCCTGACACCAAAAAAAGAGAATAATAAAACGAGTTTTCACCATTGAATGCTCTGACACTAACAAATTCTACAACTTGGTGAAAATGGACGAATTTCTTGAAAGACATGAACTATCAAAAAAGCTCACTCAAGAAGAAATGAAGAAACTAGGTAATCTTATATTTATTGAAGTATATCAACAAAGAAAACTCTGGCACAAATGGGTATGTTAGAAAACTCTACCAAACATTTAAGCAAGAAATGCCAGCAATTCTGCACACAAACTCTTCTGGAAAGCAGAAGAGAATGGAATACTTCTCAACTGATGTTATGAGGCCAGAATTACTCTGATAAAACTAAGGATCAAGGGCCAGAGATTTAGCTCAGTGGTCTGGTGCCTGCCTAGCAAGTGCAAGGTTCCTGCTTTGATCCCGGGTAACCACATATCACAATACCAGGAGTACTGACTCACATCCACCAGCAGTCAGGACCATGTACCACAGTGCTGGATATGGTGACTCACACCTGAAATCCCAGCACTTGGGAGGCAGAGGCAGGAGGATTGCTTAAGTTTGAGGCTTGCCTGGGCTATATAGTGAGCTCAGGAACAAGTCTGAACTACAAAGTGAGACCCTGTCTCAAAAAAAAAAAAAAAAAAGGGCTGGAGGGTTGGCTCAGTGGTTCCGGTGCCTGCCTCGCAAGCACAAGGTCCTGAGTTCGATCCCCGGTAACCACATACAATGCTGGGCGTGGAGACTCACACCTACCAGCAATCAATACCACATACCACAGTGCTGGGCGTGGTGGCTCACACCTGTATCCCCAGCACTTGGGAGGCAGAAACAGGAGGATTGCTGCATTCGAGGCTTGCCTGAGCTACACAGTGAGCTCAGAGCCAGCCTGAACTACAAAGCGAGACTGTGACTCAAAAAAAAAAAAAAAAAGAATTATCATGTCACAGAATTTCATTCCTCGGCATATTCTAAAAGAACTGAAAATGTGTGCATACAAAAATTTGTATGTGAATGTCCCTAGCAGCCCTTTTCACAACAGTGAAAAACTGAACACAATCCAATGTCCACTGACTGACGAATGGATAGACAAAATATGGCATATTCATACAATGGTACACCATGAAGTCATCAAATGAAAGGAAGTACTGTACATGCCACATCACTGATGAACCTGGAAGACATCAAGCAAAAGAAGCTAAACACAAAAGGCCACACTCATTTGATTCTACCTGTAGGAACCATCCCAAATCACTGAATCTATAGAGACAGAAATTGTACAAATGCTTGCCAAGGCCTAGGTCAAGTGGGAGTGGGGAATGACTCCTACTGAGCACAGAGCTCCTTTGGTGGCGGTGGTGTTGATGGGGCCATGAAAATATCTACCACTAGGACTTAACCTGCAAAAGGCAGACGACTTAGTAGTTATGTCCAATGGAATCTCCCCAGTACCCAGAACAATCCCTTGCACATTGTAAGTACATGGCTGTGTTAAAGAGAATAATAAAGCTGACTGGAAGTTAGGGACAGGTGATCTCAATAAGCAAAGGGGACTAAAGCAGGAAAAGGAAATAATGTGCCAAACAGATGAATCCAGTTTCAGTCAGATTCAGCGTTAGAACCATAGTTTTCTGGTGTTAAATCCTCTGTTCTTTCCACTGAATCACTGACAAGGAAGTAAACAATAGAAACTGAGATTCTTCTAAAAATATGACAAGGAGCACTGCAACTTTGAGTAAAATGCAAAAAAAAAAAAAGTTGACTATAATTAGTGTCAGCATTTCCATGTTCACTACCTCCAGTCTATACAACTTCTATAGTGAACAGAATTATTTTCAAATACCCACTGCAGCAACAAAGACTGGGACAGCTAGGTACTTACTCAATTCATAAGAAAAAAACCCACAGACTTTTCTGTAAGCATACTCTCTTTAAATTCTTTCCTATTGCTTCTTGAGGTCCCACAAAGAAGATAGAAGGTTTTGATATGGACAATCTATACCTGTGAACATTTCAGTAGCACATATACTAAAAAACAGCAATGTTCTGGATGCCAAACATGTAAAAAGATCTACTTTATCTTAGGGGGGAAAAAGGCCTTATGAGTTCTGATTATTGTCCACTTACTAATAAAGCAGATACCTGGACCCACTTTTTAAAACATAAGCACATATTGTAACAAACAGAGTAAGTCATGATCAAAAGATAACTGTAAGAAAACTTGCCCAAATAAGCCTTTTTTTTTTTCTGATCAGCAATCACAACAAAAGATCAGCAAAGATCATATAATACCCAACCTCAAATTGGGTAAAGGAATATAATAGAATTTTAATATTGCCAATAATTTCCTCTTTAAAAAAACAACCAGAAGTCCTTTTTTACCTGGTATGAGGAAAAGTCTCTACAGCTGTTACCCACAAAAGTGGAAGTCTAAGCCTAATAGAACTTTGGAAATAAGAAATTTTAAAAGTAGTTTGATAATGGGCCGGAGGGTTAGCTTAGTGGTTCCAGCGCCTGCTTCGCAAGCGCAAGGTCCTGAGTTCAATCCCGGTAACCACATACAATGCTGGGCATGGAGACTCACGCCCACCAGCCATCAATGGCACATACCACAGTGCCGGGCGTGGTGGCTCACGCCTGTCATCCCAGCACTCGGGAGGCAGAGGCAGGAGGAATGCTGAGTTAGGGCTTGCCTGGGCTATACAGTGAGCTCAGAGCCAGCCTGAACTACAAAGCGAGAATCTGTCTCAAAAAAAAAGAAAAAAAGTAGTTTGATAATATCTGAATATTATTTAACACACTTTTGGGTAGATAAAAAACAACAGTAGAAAAACGTTTGGTATACATGTGTACATTTCTGAGGATGCTCCTCCCAACTGCTCATTTTAAAAATTAGCTTATAGGGCCAGAGATTTAACTCAGTGGTTCCGGTGCCTGCCTCGCAAGCGCAAGGTCCTGAGTTCGATCCCCGCTAATCACATACAATTCTGGGCGTGGAGACTCACGCCCACCAGCAATCAACACCACATACCACAGTGCCAGGCGTGGTGGCTCACGCCTGTCATCCCAGCACTCGGGAGGCAGAGGCAGGAGGATCGCTGAGTTCAAGGCTTGCCTGGGCTACATAGTAAACTCAGGGCCAGTCTGAACTACAAAGCGAGACCCTGTCTCAAAAAAAAAAATTAGCTTATAATTAAGTAATTATTTTAAGAACAAAAAAATCGATTCTAGTCCATACGAGGAAATTACCTATGAGGTTAAGTTCAGGGACATCTTCTGAGGAAGACAACAAGTTTAGTTTAGACTGGGGTCTTCTAGGAAGCTCCCTCTGAATGCTCAGGCTATATACCTTTTTTATGTTTGAGTTTTAAAAATAATTGATTGGTGGGCCGGAGGGTTAGCTCAGTGGTTCCGGCGCCTGCCTCGCAAGCGCAAGGTCCTGAGTTCGATCCCCATTAACCACATATAATGCTGGGCGTGGAGACTCACGCCCACCAACAATCAACACCTCATACCACAATGCCGGATGTGGTGGCTCACACCTGTAATCCCAGCACTCGGGAGGCAGAGACAGGAGGACTGCTGAGTTCTCAGCGGCTAGCCTGGGCACCATAGTGAGCTCAGGGCCAGCCTGAACTACAAAGCGAGACCCTGTCTCAAAAGCAAAAAATAATAATAATAATAATAATAATAATAATAATAATAATAAAATAATTGATTGGCAAAACAATGGTTTTGGGTCCTCACTCCTCCATGGAAATACCAGCAACTTAAGCAGTAAGAGCTCTGCAGGACAGGAAAAATACCCGAGTGACTCAGCACTCCCTTCCTTCCTCTTCTTCCTCCTCTTTTCACTTCTAATTATCATGTGATTTAGGTGCTATATGAAGTTAATCATTAGAATTATGCTACATCACATAAGCCAGATATAAAATAAAGTGGGTATCACATCTCTCTCAGCTGTGGAAGCTTAAAAAAAGGCTGACTTGAATTTAAAATAGTGACAACTAGAGGCTGGGAGGGGTAAGAGAGAGGGTTCTATCAAGGGAGATGTATAACCAATACCAACATGCAATCAAATAGGAGTAAGTCTGATGTTCTGTAGCACCATGACCATGAAATGACTATCATTCAGAATACACTGATGTATATTTTATGAAGACATAGAAGAAAGGAATTCAAAAGATCTAAAGCAAAAGATAAGAAAAGGGAAATGCTAAATACTGACTCTATCAGTACATTCTGTATGCATGGACTGAAATACCACACTGAACCCCACTAATATGTATAGCTAGTGTAAATCAACAAAAATAAACAATTTAAAGTGAGTTTTCTGGGGAGTCTAAAATATATAAGTTATTGGGTCTCAACCCTCAAGATTTTGATTCACTATAGACCATCCAGTCCATGCATGATATGCCTGTGGGGCAATCCAACATTGGGCTGCACATGGATACATCATGACTGCAGCCATACAATTCCACATTTCACCAGGCAGCAAAGCTCATTCTCAAATCCCCATATATTTTAAGTGAAAATAAATACGCAGATCTTAGACATAATCTTGTTAAAAAACATGGAGAACAGTTACCTTGCGATCCACTATAATTTAGGATACAAAGTGAATTGAGGAACCCTTCACAGCCAAAGCGTGGTGGCCTGCACCCCTGCAGGACAAAGGACACGTACAGACAGGCAGCCGAGAGTGGAGCTCGAGCAGGAAGGTCAGCTCTGGGAGCATTGCCAAAGTGCTGCGTTCCCAGAACAAACATCAGTTTATTCATTCGCCCATGATGGAAACAGAACATGCAACACAGGAAGCGAGTCTATAAAGATGGCTGAAAAGGCATGCCACTTGTAGAAAACATCCAACCCTACAGCTGGCCAGGGGAAGAACATTCACAGACTGGAGCACCTGAGGGATCTACCTAAGAACCTGGCTTTTGCGTTCGAGATTATGTGGTTTTCTCAGAGAAAGCTGTTCCTGCAGCACTAAGTACATGCTCTTCGAGACCCCTGCACCCAGTGTGAGGATTCTGCATTGTCTGCTTTCAGAATTCCCCTCTGGCAAGAGACTTTAAGTTCAGGGACCTCTTCTGAGGAAGACGACAAATTTACTTTAGACTGAGCTCTTCTAGGACGCTCCCTCAGAATGCTCAGGTTACATATCTTATTTTATCTTTGAGTTTTAAAAATAATTTTCATTTTTAAAAAAAGTTAATATGTAAATTACGGGAAACAAAACACAAGAAGCAAACACCAAAGTCATTTTGGAGTCATGAGCAGCTTAGGCAAATGGGTTTTTTTAGGTCCCTTGTGTATCATCTACAAGACGTACCATTCAAAATCCCAAAGCTGCAAGAATATCATTTTTTTAAATGTTATTTTTTTTTTTTTGAGACAGGGTCTCACTTTGTAGTTCAGGCTGGCCCTGAGCTCACTATGTAGCCCAAGCAAGCCTCGAACTCAGCAATCCTCCTGCCTCTGCCTCCCAAGTACTGGGATTACAGGCTTGAGCCACCAAACCTGGCATTTGTGGTATATGAAATTGATTGCTGGTGGGTGTAAGTCACCACACCCAGTATTGTTCTATGTTGTTAACAGAATCGAACCAGGGACCTTGTGCCTGACAGGCAGGCGCTGGAACCACTGAGCTAAATCTCTGGCCCAAGAGTATTATTAATAACCAACAACACACTACAGCGACTCAATCTGTTAGAAAAAAAAATTATAATCCTGCCTTTCTTGGGAATAAAAATTTCACTAAAGATAAAACTGGCCAACAGGTTTCTCCACAGATGCATCGGCAAAGTTACAATTATAATACTGCAATTCCTTAATGCTCAACTTAAAATGAAACATAAAGCAACAGAGTATGCCAACCCATGTGTCTGAGAGTGATCAGATCTCTTATCATTAAGATATCAGCAACAAGGCATGTTCCCACTGAATTATTAAGGTGTTTCTACAGTATGGCCAGAAGATACACATACATTGATTCCTCTCACTGGAAGGCAAATCTGAACACTTTGCACACACCTCTCCTTGTGTGCTTATTGCTGCCCCTTTGCTACCACACTAATGGCGAGTCCTGATATACACTGCCTAGGGCTGTTGTAACAATCACAAGTCCAAGTCTATAAATTATAAGAGGAAAAAAATACTTAAACGTCTTAACTCACCACTTCTCATTTCTATCATATGTTGCCATCTTAGGACATCTACAAAGCTTAGATGGTGCGAAATAGAATGTGAATTGTGCACAACAAACCCAAGTACTTAAAAATGCACATAAAGATCTAGAGCTATGATCTAAAGTTATCTTCCAGACACGGAGATAAGAGCAGAGAGCCCAGCCCACCCTCAGCCGCCCTTTTCCCTCTTCACTACTCCATGACTAAGGTCAAGACCACGGCTAACTCCCAGAGGTGGCTTTATCAAAGGTCACTTCCAGGAGATAGTTCTTCTTAAAAACTAACAAAAAAAATTTATACAGGGGTTATTTTGCCACTTCTAACATAATTTGGGCAATAGAACTTATACTTTACTACCCAGGAACAGTAACTAAAATGTACATATAGAACAATGGGCAGACAATCTGCTTTGTTTTTTTTGAGACAGGGTCTCGCTTTGTAGTTCAGGCTGGCCCTGAGCTCACTATGTAGCCCAGGCAAGCCTCGAACTCAGCAATCCTCCTGCCTCTGCCTCCCGAGTGCTGGGATGACAGGCGTGAGCCACCATGCCCGGCTGGGCAGACAATCTGAACTCACTCAACTGCCCCCTCTGGACACTTTCCTCCCACACACTACGAATAGCCAGCATGCTCTCCATGACATCAAGTTTCACACTTCCATCCCCAAAATACAACCATTCTTGTGAAGCAACAAAAATATACTTAAAGCACGTTACACTGGGCCTTGATTTTTACACGTGTGAACTTTAAACATCTAGAAAGACTAAATGTTTCTAATAAGTATTTAAATGTTCCGCATGTATAGTGGAACTGCATAAACTGCACACGTATAATGTACAGACTTAACAAAGGCTGTAATTTTAAAGTGTTATCAAAATAAGAATACTCTGGTCTAGAACCCTTCCTCTTTTCCATCTTTTTAAAGCACTGGGGACAGATACATGCATATATAATACTTTTAGGAAACTTTAACAATTTCACTTCCTTAGTGGTTTTAAGAACATTCTTTCCAATGATTTTTAACATAAAATGTACTCAACATGTTAGTTTACTAATTCTACTTCTGCCTTATGTTGACTACCTCTAACTAACTATACTTCTGTCATACACTGGAACTTCTTTAACACTGAGAAAGACTAGATATAAACTAGGACTCCTGCATCTTTTATATACATAGGAAAGTAAAACAAAATCCACAGACATAAGGGACAGCAGTCAGTCTTGCTTCACCAAAACCACAATGATTTAGAGATCTCTCTCTCTTTTTTTTTAGACAGATCCCTTATCATTTAGATATCAACAGCAAGGCATGTTGCTCTGAACATGCAGCCCAGGCTGGCATCAAATTCACAACAATCTTCCTGCCTCTGCTGATTTAAAGATCTTTGCACTTTCTTTCCCTCTTTCCCCTCTGAACTAGCATAAATATGTCTACTGCTCAGATCAGTGATTTGATCATTCCATTTCCTAGTATTTCATTATTAACTTTAACAAAAGGATGTCTACAAAATGTACTGTTTACTATCTTTACCTTTAACATAGTTTGGGTATTTGTAAACATCTAGAAAGACTAGATGTTTCAAATATGGATTCAAGTTTGTTATAGGAGTGTTAAACTATATACATATAATTATGATGATATATGAAAATGTCTTCTAAGCAGGAGCATTTTGGGCTAGAACCCTTCATTTCTTTCTATTTCTTTTCTCTTTGTCACCCATAATATTGATACATGTATCACTCAAATGTGCTTTTTAAATTATAGTTCCAAAAGTCCTTTTCAGAAGACAGCCTTTCTATGAATTTTTACACATAGTATACAAAAATGTAATAGTTTACTAAATCTACTTTTGTTATACACTGACAACTTCTTTAATACCTACAGACTAGACATTATGGAATTAAGACTCAGGGCCAAGGATTTAGCTCAATGGTACTGCATTTATCTTGCAAGCACAAGGGCCCAAGTTCAATGGCCCAGTACCACACACACACAAATAGGATTCATATGTCCAGTACATACACTCTGTACACAGTATAAAGAGGTTAAATGAAATGTGTGTAACACAAAAGCAACGAATAGGCAGAAATTTTCTCACAATGTTTTACCTCCCACCTCCCTCAAGGCAGTGAGCAAGTCCTGCTCAGAGGTGGTTTAATCATTCTACTTGAAAACAGTTATGTCCTATCAGTTTTAAAAAGCTATTAACAGAAAGTGTTATTCTACTACCTCTACTTTTAAATATAATCAAGCATTTCTACATTATCTACAACTAGATTTTTCAAGTAAATACTATCATACAGCACTAAATAAAACTGCACATATGGCAATAGTTTCACTTTCAGGCATCTTCTAAATATGAGGCACGTTCTAAAATTTTTGACCTTGAACCACTCCTCCCTTACTCCCTTCTTCCATCAACCCAGTGGACAAGTACAGGCATCTATGTGTTACAGACAGTTGAATCCAAAATTCATTTACAGAGGACAAGCTCTCCTGTGTATTTCAAGGCACTAACTACTTTGTCATACACTGACAATCCCTAACATTTAGGGGCTAGGTGTTGCAAAATTTGAAATTAGTTGCCCATTATATGCACTTTGTACACAGCAAAACAAAATTCATGAAACACACAGAAAAATGATGTCTGAAAATGTCCGAACACAGTATCATACTTTATACAACCGCTTCCCTCCTGCCTCCTCCAAACCACTGAACAAATACAGACAGTATCAGGTTGCTCAAGAGGTGGTTTAACCACTGCATGCCCAAAACAGTATTTCATATGAATTTTAGCAAAAAGACATTTATAAAGTGATACTTTATTACCTCTACATTTAATATCCATTGGGAACTTCTAAACATCTAGATAAGACTAGATGTTTCAAGTGAGGACTCAATTTGTCTATTGTATATACACAACTGTCCCGATTCAACCACACATGTGTAAGAATAGTTGAAAATATGAACAAGCTAGTCTAGACAGACCCCTTCCCTTCTCCACTAACCCAGTAGGCTAAAATGCTCAAATTTTCAGAAGACAATCTTTCTTGGGAATTTTAACACCAAATTCGTTTGTTCACTAAGTCTCCTTTTGTCAAAACTAACAACTCTTTAACGTCTAGGAAGACTAGATGTTGTGAAAGGACTCATTTGTCCTTTGCATATCCTACATACACAGCAAAGTAAATCAAAATACACAAACACAAGCAACAACAGCTCCTTGCCTTGCTATGGTACACTAGCAAAACACTCTGCATTTCTTTTTCTTTCAAGAATCAGTGCATAAGCACATCATCAACCACTCAAGAAAATGCTTCACGCGAGCTCTAACAAAATTAATTTATAAAATAAGTTATTTTACTACCTTTTTAAAAAGTTTCCAGTTATTTAGGGTTTTGGGGGGGGGGTACTGGAGATTCAACTCGGGACCTTGCACTCCTAAAGGAGAAGCTGGAACCACTGAGCTAAATCCCCAGCCTACTCCTACTTTTTAACATGTATCAAGCACTTGAGAATATCTAGGAACACCAGCTATTTCAATAAATTACTTAGCATCATCAATATAGCATTGTCCAGGTCTAAGATACACATACAAAATAATGGTTATGATACGAACCATGTCTTCTACATATGACCAGTCTGGACCTTCTTCTCTTCTGTCTTCTGCTCTATATTATCTATGCCAAGGTACAAACGTGGGCCAGTATCACTCCCAGTGCCGCTTCTCCAGATGGTCTAATGAGTACTATTTCAAAGGGTTACTTCTGGGAGACATTTCTTTTCTGTCATTTAAAAACAAAAAAACCCGCACATTTCCAAGGCGTGTAGTTTTTAACTGCTTTGTCACACACTGGCAATGCCCTTCCATCTGTAGTGTCGGATGCAGCACGTCTTCCCTTAGAGGGTTAAGGGAAAGCTGTGGCGGGAACGGCCTTTTCACACGACACACACAGGCCTCCTGTGCACGGCCGGCGCCTCTTCTCAGTGGCTGGTGGGCGTTTCCTGTGACCGACTGTGGACGTGACTGCACCGCGTCTCTCTGGTGACCGCCCCTGACCCGTCTCACCGGGGCTCCCTCACCTTCCAGGGCAGGCGAGGCCTGTGCTCGCGCTCGCGGCCCCGCGTGCGGCCTCCTCCCGCCGACACGTGCCGGTGCCTGGACCGGATCTGCGCAGTTCCGTGACCGGAAGTGGCCCGGCTTTCCGACTCCTCCCGGCCCTCAGCTGGGGCGAAGGCCGCCATTTTCTCTCGGTGCTTGGCAGCTGCCGCTGTGCCCTCCACAGTGG
Organism: Thryonomys swinderianus; assembly: GCA_004025085.1. Lineage (NCBI taxonomy): Eukaryota > Metazoa > Chordata > Mammalia > Rodentia > Thryonomyidae > Thryonomys > Thryonomys swinderianus. The sequence goes on along the minus strand of PVIC010033483.1, from coordinate 2,058 downwards.
GTGGGCCCTGTCTCACAGGAGAATTGGGCCGGACAACCCCAGACGGTGTGTTTCCAAGGCCTCCGCTGCCATCAGGTCATGGAGGAGGGCCTAGCTGGACTGAGCCAGGGAAGCACCGCAAGGTACGGGGCCTACGGGCTGTGGCGGAGAAGGCCACGCCTTCCGCACCTGCACTGTCTGGGGACCAGACGCATATGTATTCCCTGCGCCCAGGATACCGTCCACATGCAACCTTATAGGACTTATGAAAATGTTTTAAAAGTACCTGTTTAAATGTACTGAAGGAATCCGACCACCTACGTCCTGGTTTAGCAGAGACCACTTTTCTTCCCCTCTTTTCTTTTTGCGGCCCCCCCCCTCCCCGCAGCTCAGGACCTTTCGCTTGAGTAGCCAGCAAGGCGCCACAGAGCTACATCGCTGACCCTGGGCGGACACCACTTTAAATCTCTTCTCGCTGCTATGCTTTTACATTTGCTGCAGATATACAGTCATAGGCTAACTCTACACACAGCTGCTTTCTGTAATTCCAGATCATTTTTCGGCCCTATCATGTCAAACAAAATGCAACTCCTTGTATGTTTTCAAGCCCTGTCAGGCAGATAGCCACAATTTGTTTGTACTGAACTCTTCCCCCCCCTCAAAAGTCCTATTGTGATTTTTTTTTTTCCTTTCATAGTCATGACCCCATAGTGATTTAGAGTTAGCTGGTCTGGTCTCTAGTCCCATAGCAGTCTCTCTCAGGTTTGTTGTGAAATAAACCTGTCCTATTGAGCTTGTACCTCTTTTCCTTTTTTCTTAGCATGTACAGCTCCCCAAAAATGATGGTTTTGTGTGGCAATTCTACCATCTTCTATGCCTTCCTGTTCTCAGTTCTCAAAAAAGTAACCAGTACATTTCAAGTGCCAAAAAGCATCTGTTGTTTTATTGACTCATTTTATCCTTTTGAAAGTTTAATTCTTTGTTTTCACTGCTTACTTCAACTGCTCTAAAAATTTGTCCTGGGTTAAAGTAGTGAAAGTCACAGCAACAAATCAAGGGCCTTGATTTGTAAATCTTGATCTGTAAAAGCTAGCACAGGAGGGAAGAAAGGACCTTGTGTGGGCCTCTCGCCATACCAAGAACTAATATCAATTCCAGGTGCCTGGAGGAAACAGTACTATATTACAAGTATAGAGTAGAAGGAATTTTTTCTACTAGGCCTAATTTAAAAGTAGACCCCAAAGATTTAACCTAAAGAAGTTAAAGGCCCCTGAACCAGGAGCCATATGAGCTTGAACCTTCTCCTGCCACTTGAGACACAGTACAAATGAATAACATCCTGTCCTTACAAAAAATATTCTAAATCTTCCAACTATAATCAGCAACCTGGTAGTAAAGAAACAAACATAACCAGGTGGACTGAAGAATGGAGGAAGTGGGAGACTGATAGATGTCCAGGTGGGGGCCTAGCCCCCCACTAATGGCTCACAGTGGCTTAGGGCCAGCAGTACTAACAGATGACCCTGACACCTGGACAAGAATAAGTAGAAACTCTCACAGGAAGACATGCATTTATCCTGGCACACATTACAAATAAAAAGCCACCTACAAAAGAAGAAACACAAAAAGTAGAAGACCTTCTGTCCAACAGTCTATAAACCACAGTACAAAAGCACAACTAAATGAGAAAAACTAGCAAGAAGAAAGATACCTAAAAATAAACCCTCCCAGATGTAATCCAACAGATACTGAAATGTATAAAATTCTAGACAGAATTTTTTAAAACTTGTAGTTATCAAAAATAAACTACCCAATAAGAACAAAAAAAAATAGTTAAAACGATCAGTGTGATCAAAGAACAAATAAGCAGTTGAGTAATTACTAGAATGATCACTGAGCTCAAAGAATATGCAAATATGCAGCTAGTTGAATTAACCCAAGGCAGGACATGAAAGAAAACTTCAATAAGGAAAGAGAAGTTCTGAAAGAGAAGTAGAAATCCTGGAAATGAAAACCTCAACAACTCAAAAACTTCATTTGAAAAATTAGGCAGTGAACAAAATTAGTCAGAAAAAAAGA
>PVIC010033482.1:0-20129 GCA_004025085.1 Thryonomys swinderianus | reverse complement strand
GTCCTGAGCTCACTATGGTGCCCAGGCAAGCCGCCGCGAACTCAGCAATCCTCCTGTCTCTGCCTCCCGAGTGCTGGGATTACAGGCGTGAGCCACCACGCCCAGCATTATATGTGGTAACCGGGGATCGAACTCAGGTCCTTGCACTTGTAAGGCAGGTGCCAGAACCACTGAGCTAACCCTCCGGCCCTTTTTTTTTTTTTTTTTTTGAGACAGGAACTCCCTATGGGGCCAGGCTGGTTTTGAATTCACAGAGATTCTCCTGCATCAGCCACCCCAGAGCTGGCATGATAAGTGTGATATATGTGCCTTCTAAAAGCTGGCACATGTCCCAGCATTATTCGCATTTCCTCTGAATGTCTGAAGATAAACATTCTGGTTTTTGTTATTATTTAGTGTTCCGAGACAGGGTCTCACTGTATATTCCTCAAACTTGCAGTCCTCCTGACTCAGCCTCTGGAGAGCGGGGATTATAGGCCTGTCCATCATCCCTGGGAGACCTCACGGAGTAGAAGTGTGTGGTTGGCCGCAGTTGTCTTGGGCTGGGGGGCATCTCAGTCAGGCAGGAGCCTCGGAACCCTCCCGGCTCTGTCCTGAGTGGCGCCGTGGAGGTCCATGGCCTCACCTGGTGAGCCTGGGGTGCCAGGCCAGCCGTGGTCTCCTCTCTCTCCAGGGAGTCCGATCCGCCCTGGGTCTCCCTGCGGCCCCCGCAGCCCTGTTATTCCTGGGGAGCCTGGAGGGAAATGGTGTTAGTTCGGAGCCCACGGAGAGGCTCACTGTCGTGTGTGTCCACTGCAGACTCCAGGGCCTAAGCTGCAGGAGGACCTGGGAACGTCCTTGTCCCCCTGTTGGAAGGCTTGTGGTCCAGATGCCACCCTCAAGTTCAAAGGGATTAGCTCAGCCTTGGTAAAGAGAAAGAAGTGTGTGTGTGCCCACATGCGTGTGAGTGTGTTATGGCACTGGGGATTGGATCGGGAGACTTCACATGGAGCTGCAGCCCCAGCCCTTTTTATTTCAAGACAGAGTCTTGCTAAGTTGCCCTGGCTTGGCTTGAACTTGAGAGCCTCCTGCCTCAGCTTCCAGAGTACTGCTTCACACACGGTCCAGGGAGAGGCTGCTGCTGTGCTGTTCCTCTCCGGGTCCCCTTGGGTAGATCTGGATTGATGGGTGTGGTGGGAGTGGGGTCCCCAGACCAGGCGAGTGCTAAGTGAGCACAGTGGGGCTTACCTGTATGCCCTTTAAGTCCAGGTGAGCCCTGGGGCCCGGCCGGGCCCGTGATCCCAGGGAAGCCGACCTCGCCTTGGGCTCCTCTCTCTCCGAAGAATCCCTTTGGGCCTGGAACACAGCAGGTGGCTTGGAAAGTGCCCACACACTGCTCCGTGGAGGCTCAGTGCTGGCAGCGTCTGGGGACCTGGCGGGGTGCCACCAGGGTGGGATAGCCAGACCGACTCCTGCTCAGCTCACCACCCCCGCTGGGGCCACGGCCTCAGCCAGGATGGTGCCTGTGGCCTCAGGTTCCATGGCAGCTGTGAGCTCAAGCCCACGCCCCAGTCCCCGCCATCTCGGCAGCCTCTCGTGAGCGCCAGGCCTGGAGGGAGGCCTGTAGGCCCGTGCCCAAAGCTCTCAGCAGGCAGCTGGCGCCAGGCGGGGCTAGGCTGGGAGTAGGCCTGGGGTCAGAACACGCGTACCTTGAGTCCCCGTGATGCCGCGCTCCCCCTTCAGGCCTGGGCTTCCTGGCAGATCAATCGTGTCCCCAGTGTCACCTGTCACGTGAAGGGAAGTTGGTGGGGAAGAGGCCTCTGGATAGGAAGGTGATGGCTTTTGCTTCCTCTATTGTGCCTTTATCTTTTCTTTGGGTTTGCATGAGACAGGGTCTTGCTGTTTAGTTCAAGCTGGCTTTGAACTCACTATGTAGCCCCTGAACTCATGGAAATCCTCCTGCCTCAGCCTTTTGAGTGCTGGGATGCCACCACGCTTGGCACACCTGATCTTAACACGAACAGACAACCCACAGGCCCAGGAGCCTGGGCTGGGGTCCCCCGGCCACCCCAGGGGTGGGGTCTGAGCCACCAGTACTCACCGAAGTCCCCAGTCAGGCCGGCCTCCCCGTACAGGCCCTCTCTTCCCGGAGCTCCCTTGTCCCCCTGTGGAGAAGCCAAGCGCACAGCACTGAGAAGGGCGTGACAAGCTGGCACCTGCGTGCACTGTGGACCCCGCAGCACTGGCCAGGTCACCCAGGCTGTGCCACACGGGGACCTGAGCGCCATTCCCATAAGAGCCCTGAGAAGACGCGGCCATTGTGGTCCCATGAGTGTGGCTGGGGCCTTGAGCCACTGTGGTCAGAACGGCGTGGGTGGCCGATTCTGTCTGTCCCTCACCATTTTGTGGCCTCATGGGCCTGGCACTCACCCGGCTGCCTGTGAATCCTGGAAACCCAGCGATGCCAGGTGGGCCAGTCAAGCCAGGGAAGCCGGGCTGGCCAGGTGAGCCGGGCACGCCGATGTCCCCTTTGATGCCTTTGATGTGGCCGGGCCTTCCGGGCAGCCCTGGGGCTCCTGCCTGCCCTGGCACCCCTGGCATGCCTTGGATGCCTACGTGAGATGGGGCACCATTACTGGGAATGCCCGGCTTAGGACAGGAAGGCATGTGTTCAGGTGTCAGAGGACCCTGCAAGCCCCTGTGAGGATGGATGCCTGGGGACTTGGGTGGCATCAGGGGCCTGGGCCGGGCAGGAACAGGGCTGGGCATAAGGGGCCTCACCTTTCAAGCCAAGGTACCCCTTCAGCCCCATGGGCCCCTCATCGCCTTTCTCGCCCTTAATGAACTTCATCCCCGGTGTGATGAGTGGAGGTGGTCCCGGGGGGCCGGGCTCCCCACGGTTGCCTGGAAGGAAACAGGCCGTCACGTCCTGTGACAGCAGGCTGCAGGACAAAGGCGGGGTAGGCCTTGGTGTCTACTGCTCCCCACGAGTCACCAGCCACGTGGCCCTAGGCCTAGGCACCCGGTCCTAGGTGCCCGCACAGGGCAGGATGGGCCTGCTGGCTCTGGGGTCCTGCTGGGCCCTGCCTCGACCTTGCCGCCTCATATGCTGTGGTAGTCCGGTGTGGTCATTTCTAGGCCTTGGTGGCTCTTGCTGCTGCTATTTCATTCTCAAAATCCCCTTATCAAGTACAGTGACGCACGCACACCTGGATCCACAGCAGCAAAACTCGGAGCAGCTAAGTCTCAGAAGTGGCCTCTATGTCCACCAACAGATGAGGGGTAGAAAGTGTGTTTGTACACGATGGAGGACTATGCGGGTAGAAAGTGTGTTTGTACCCGATGGAGGACTATGCTGCCACGAAGGACACATCGGGGTCACTTGTAAGGAAAGGGATGCACCTTGAGACTGTGATGTTAAGCAAAGTAAATCACACAAACTTAAATGTTGTGGGGTTTCTCTTGTATGAGAAGCTCAAACTGGAATAAAGAAATAAAGATAAAGCTCCCTTCAGTCGAAATACCCCTCTTCTCCACAAACACCTCTCTCTGCCTGCCCCGTTTCTTTCTCTCGTTTGGTTTGTAGGTCCCTGATGTGGGGGGCCCCTCGGAACCTTACCTTTCCCACCGCGCTGGCCAGGTGGGCCCTTGGGACCAGGCGGCCCAAAAAATCCAGCCTGGCCTTTGGTGCCCGGGAGCCCCGGCCGTCCTCGGACGCCCGCCATGCCCTGGAAGCCGACCATGCCCGGTGAGCCTCTGTCCCCTGGGGAGGAGACCGGGTGTGAGGGTGTGCAGGCGCACTGGCCGGCCCGTGGCTGGGCATGGGGACAGGACGGGGCAGGCCACGCCCCAGGGGAGATCCAGGGGCCTCCGTCCTGCCGCGCACACGGTTACCTTTCAGCCCGGGGCTTCCAGGCATCCCGTCCATTCCTTTGAGCCCGGGGGGTCCTGGGTAGCCCTGATCACCCGCCAGGCCAGCGTCACCTCCGTCCCCAGGGGAGCCCTTCATAACCGCGAGGCCGGGGTTGCCAGTGTCACCAGGGTCGCCCCTGCTCCCGGGCAGACCTGTGAGAGTGGGGTTGTCTGGGTGATGTGACGCTCTCCTCTGAGGACTCTCGGGGAGAGGACCATGGAGCCTCCAGGGCCCGTGGCAGAGCCATGTGGGCAGCGGGCACGGGGTGCCAGGCAGTGCTGCCTCGGGTCTGTGGTGTGGCCTGTCCTGAGCGCCGGGCCCCGACCCTGCCTCTCTCCTGTCGCCTGCTCCCCGCTCACCATCGCTGTCCTCCCAGACTCCAGCTGCCTGGCTCTGCCTCGAACCTGTCCTTGCCGAGATTCTGGGTTAGAAGCCACCACGTGGTCTCCGCCTTGGGTGCCCCTAACCCTTAGCTCAGCATTCAGTGCCCTTACTTCTGAGGAGAGCGGGTCACTTAAGCCCCGAGTTCAAAACCAGCCTGGGCTGAGCACAGGGGCACATGGGGCTCACGGAGCACAGTGTCCTCCAGCCTCCCCTCTCCAATCAGACCAGAGATTTGAACTCTGCAGTGGGAATTTCTTTCTCTAACAAAATCTCCCTAGGTCCCCAGCACATGTGCAGGTACCGAGGAAGAGCCCGTTTCTTCTTGGTGAAATACACATTCTGGTTTGGAACCCCTGCAGCAGCTCTTGGGGGCTCCTTGAGACAGTCTGAGGACCCTTTCCCTCCCTGGGGTGGCTGGACTCCTACCTTCACTGCCCAGCTGACCGGGCAGCCCCAAGGGGCCCTCTGGGCCAGGAGCTCCTGGGAACCCGTGCTGTCCTGGAGGTCCGGGCAGTCCTGGGCGGCCTGAGGGTCCCGGGAAGCCCAGCTGGCCCTTCAGCCCTGGCATTCCAGGCATGCCCTGGCTCCCTGTGGAAGGGAGAGGACAGTGGTGAGGCCAGGCCTGCAGGAGCCTCTCGGGCTCTGGGCTCCTGAGTCTGGAGACACAGCGAGGCTCAGGGGCTGCAGCCACTGCCGCTCACAGCCTCACCCCATGACGCCAGTGGTGTGTGACTGGCCCCTTCCTGCCTTTGCCAGCCTTACAGGTGTGTGTTGCACACGCGCGGACAGGGAGAGAGCTGCGGAGTTGGTGCTGTGCATAAATACAGTTTGAATCTGGCTCCTGTCCTCGGCCTTGGACTTCCAGCATTTTGTCATATTTCAAGCTATTCTCTGCCAACATGTTGGTGACTAAGATGCCACTGTGGGCACCTGGCATCCTTGGGTGGAGTGTGGTACACAGGCCAGGCCGGAAGGCAGGCGCTGCCCTGGGAGGGCATCTGGAAGTCCACTGAGTGGCCCATGTGAACCTGTCCGGCAGCAGCCCAGTTCAGGAGCTGGCTACTCGGCACGGGTCTCTTTTGGAACCATTTCTTCTCGTTTTTGCTTTTTGGTGAAGTTTTAATTTTTTGCCTATGTGTCCTGTTGGGGGTTTTGAGTTTGCTTCTATAGAACCTAGTAGTTCTTAGGGACATGGCATACGGGTTCTAATTCTGTGGGACAATGAGTTTTATTTTTGCTGATCATATTTTTGGAATTTAATGTTTGCATGCAAACTGTACACCTGGTGCTCATGTGCGTGAATGCTGTTTGTGTGAGGAGACACTTGTATGTTACTGCCGTGTGAGTGCATGCACACGTCTGTGTGAGCCCCACTCTGCATGGGTGCATGCTGCTGCCTCAGCCTCCTCCTCCTCTCTCTGGACTGCACCCTTGCCCGCTCGGCCCGCCCTGCTGTCGCCAGAACCCGCGGCCCTGTATGGCTGCTGTCTGGCCTCGCGGGGCCACGCGTGGCCGAGCCCGTCGGGGTCCTGGCGGCCCTGCTGGCCCCGCTGGGCTCGCCTGTGTCACACTCTCAGGACGGAGCAGCCCGGGCTGGGCAGGCAATGGGGTTGAGATCGTGCCAGGCCCGAAAAACCATCTTCCTCAGGGCTGGGGCTCTCAGTGCCAGGCGTGGCCACCTAATGCCCTGCTCAGTACCAGGCCGGTGTCTTCCTACTTCGCCCATCAGGATGTTCAGAAGCGCTTTGGTTCTGATTCTTGTCCCTGAGCTGCACTCGGAACCTGTCTCCTGCAGCCTGTGCCCAGCGCAGGGTGCTCGAGGCTGTGTCACAGCCCAGGAGGCACAGTGCAGAGGAGGCACAGTGCAGAGGCCTCAAGGACACGCTGTGCTGGCTGCAGAAAGTGCCCACATGGTGGCGCTTGGCACGGGGCTGGCAGTAGCCACATGGCAGCCCTGCACCGGGTTCCTGGTGCCTCCAGCCCAGCTGTGCTCACCTTGGAAGCCGGGGGCTCCTCGCTCCCCAGTGAGGCCTTTCGGTCCTGGGTGTCCAGGCAGCCCGATGTCTCCCCGGTGTCCAGGCTGGGCCCCCAGCACCTCTCCTGGAAGGCCCCTGCCCCCAGGGGGCCCTGTAGGGCCTGGCAGGCCGCTGGGACCCTGGAGTCCATCAGGACCGGGGAGGCCCACGGCACCCTTGTGTCCTCGAGATCCAATGAACCCTAAAAGGAAACACGGTGGCCCTCAGCCTCCGGTCAGCATGGTCACACTCTGAGCCAGTGCTGGGAGGAGGCCGGACCCACTGGGGCCAGTGGTCGGTCACAGCAGCCTCTCTGCCTCCCGCCAGCATCCGGCCTGTCAGGCAGGACCAGGCTACAAGCCCCGACTGCGCTGGGACCTGCTTGGTCCGGTTGCTGTGCTTGCACAAGGGCCTCTGGGTGTGCGGGCAGCAGTGGTAGGAGGGTGCCCTCAGTGCCGCAGGCTGCGGGGCTCAGGGTATGCTCCCGGAGGAAAGGCTTCCTGCTGGCCTTGATGGGCTCCGTTTCCTGAGAGGTCCAGGACGGTATCGGGGTAACAGAATCCAGTGTTTAGCCCCGGGTTATGGACAGCGGTTGTGGAGTGCTTGGTGCCCAGAGACGCCAGTGCTGCCCACCCGGCCCGCCCCAGCCCTGCTTACCTGGGGGTCCTGGGAATCCTTCACGGCCAGGTTCTCCGGGGAAGCCCTTGGGCCCTGGTAGTCCATCTATTCCCGGGAGTCCTGCGGTCCCGCGGAGGCCTTTGCTCCCTGGACCCAAGATAGTATGGAGCTTCTTAGTCCTGCAAGGACTGGGTGTGTCCAGAGCGAGTCTCTTGGGCACCTGCCAGGGCTACCCTGGGCATGTCCTTGGTGACAGGAGCCTCGCATTTGGCCTGGGGTGCAGCCTGGGCCCTGCCCCCCCCCCCCCGCTCCTCTCTGCAGGGTCAGCGCCAGCTCCGGGGTTTGGGGTGCTGGATCCTGCCCTGCACAGGGGTCCCTGTGGTAGGGGCGGGGCAGCACATACCTGGGGGTCCAGGGGGACCGGGCAGGCCTGGTGGTCCCTTGGGGCCTCTAACGCAGCCTGGGAAGAGGAGGGAGGAGCTGACAGGAGACTGGCCACTGTGGCTGACCAGTGGCCTGTTATTTAATCTTGGTTCTGATGTAAATGTAAGTTTAATTCCATTGCATTACAAAACCAAATATTAGCGTGAGATGCAAAAAAAATCAGCCCCGCAGAGGCCGAGGGGCTCTGTAGGGACAGAAGGACACAGCTGCGGACTGGACAAGCCAGAGGCCCAGGGCCCTGTGGATGCATCCTTTCAGCCGGCGGAGACTCCTTATGTTTGTAGAGTTCTTTGGCCTTTTTTTCTTTCAAGACAGGGTCTTCCTGTGTAGCCAAGCTGGCTTCAATTCACTGCGTAGCCCCGCTAGCCTTGAACTTGGTTGAACCGCCTGCCTCAGCCCCTCGGGACTCTGAGCACTTCTGCAGCTGATGCAGCCCACACCGGGCAGCGGTCAGTGCTGGTGGCCCTGGCGGTGGCACACTGGGAGGCTCAGCCCTCTTCTCCTGGTGGTTGAGCGCATGGTGCCAGCCGAGCCTCCGCCCCTCCAGTGGGCGGGGTGTCCTGTGACAGGACCTGTCTACACCGCATCCCTACCTGCTTGCTCTCTGCACAGGGCACAGCAAGTCCTCCCGGTGGCACTGGCCGCACGTGCTGGGTGGTAAACCGCCCTCCCCTGGCCATAGTGCCATGGGCAGCGCCCCTGAGGGCTGCGGCCAGGTCTGGGCATGTCAGCTGCGGCTCGAGGTCTCTCCTGCGTTTGCCTTGGTCAGGGACCCTCCACAACCCCTGGTCCTGCTTCAGGGTCCACACTGGCCAGGGCACCCCCGAGCACAGTGCTGCTGCCACCCCTGCAGTGCTGCAGAGAGAGCCTGGTGAGTGGCTCGCCAGCACTGAGAGCGCTGTCCGTGGGCACCGCTTGGTGACAGGGCCTGGGGACCAGTCTGTCCCTTGGCTCCAAGTGGACGCAGATGGCACCAGCCCAGTCCGGACAAGTGCTCCTTCACGCCTGGTGCCCGTGAGCCAAGCTTGGGGCCGCCCGATCATGACGTACCTGGCAGCACAGGCTCTTGTGTGTCGCCTCCGATGGGCCTTTTCACGTCTGTGTCACAGGCTGAGGAGACACGGGCAGAGTGATGCCCACTTCACGAGCACGCGCGGCAGGTGAGGGTAGTGTGTTTGTGGGGGAGAGGGGTTAGGGAGCCCAGGGCATGGGCAGGAGCTGGACGCCCTCAGGCCGTGTGCCCAGGCAGCAGGGGCCTGGGAAGTCCTGGGGGGCATAGTCCACGTGCCATAGCAGACGTGGTGGCCCATGCGCTCACACTCCCGGGGACCCGCGTGGGCAGAGGGGCAGGGCGGGGCTACCAGGTCGTGTGGGGAGATGAGGCTCCATCATACCTATCAGTCCTGGGCTGCCCGGGGGGCCGGGAGGACCGGGGAAGCCTGGTGAGCCGGGTAGCCCTGCATCTCCGGGGAAGCCCGGCTCGCCCTTGGGGCCTGGAAATCCTGAGCCGGGGGGCCCTGCCTCTCCCGGGAGGCCCTTGGTTCCGGGTGCTCCTGGGGGACCAGAGTCTCCTGCTGGGCCTCGGAGGCCATCGCCCTGTGAGAAAAATCCAGGTCATCACACAAGAAAGACAAGCACCCGGGGGCCCGGCTCCCTGCCTTGGGCACACAAGCAGTGGCCACAGCCCCACCGGCTTTTTTCCTGACGAGAGCACCTTGCCCCGGCCCTGTTTATATTGTATTTTAATTTAATTTCATTTAGTTTTAATGTTTTTTTCTTTTTTTTAAAACAGGGCCTTGCTTTGTAGTTCAGGCTGGCCCTGAACTCACTGTATAGCCCAGGCAAGCCTCGAACTCAATAATCCTCCTGCCTCTGCCTCAGGTGTGAGCCGCCATGCCTGGCACTGTGGTGTGTGGGATTGCTGGTGGGCGTGAGTCACCACGCCCAGTATTGTTGTATGTGGTTACTGGGGATCAAACCAGGGACCTTGCGCTTGCTTAGGCAGGTGCCGGAACCACTGAGCTAAATCTCCAGCCCCTGTCTACACTGTATTTTGAGACAGTGCCTCCTGCCTCAGCCTCCCAAGCCCGACATCTGGGATTTGGGGTGTGCCCATGACACCGGGCTCAGACAGGCCTTCTTCAGGGGCGGGTCAGAGCCCCTGTGAGCCTGCACAAGCCACACACAACTGTGCTCTGTGTGGCAGTTACCACGGGAGGCACAGAAGGCCGTGCTGCGCAGGGAGTCGGGACAGACACGGGCTCACGGAGGGCTGCCGTGCTGGGCGAGGCTGGGCTGAACTGCACACTGCAAAGTGGGCACGCGCGGGCGCAGGGGGACGCAGGTTCCACCCTGTCAGAACGGCCCGCTTCTTGGGGTCTCATCCCACGGGTCAGCACGAGGAATATTTAGGTAAACTCTGACTTAAGCGTCACTCTCGGCTCCGTGTAGCTCAGGGCTCCTGACGCTACGGCAGAACCGTCCCCAGCTGTGCTGCTGGCGCAGGTACTGAGCCCGACACCGCTCCCGGAAGTTGTAATCATCAGCCACCGAGGGCGAGGGCCGGAAGCACTGCCCTTGGCAGCTACTCACAGGAGGCCCCGGGAGGCCGGGGAAGCCGTCCAGGCCGTCGCGGCCAGGGATCCCGTCGTCGCCTTTCATCCCGTGCGCACCGGGGACGCCAGGCTGTCCCCTCTCACCTGGGAGAGGATGGGCGGGTGGATTCATGCACACGGGGCCGCACGGAGGCTGAGGCCCAGGAGCGGCCCGGCCCCGAGAACCCACCTTTGGTGGTGACCGTCCTGGAGTCGCCTTTGGCTCCCTTGGGCCCAGGGGCTCCGACGACACCGGGGGCTCCCTGGGGAGACAAACAAGCCACTGTTGGAGCCTCTGGGCCCTCAGGGACGCCAGGTGACACGCTCTGCAGCTCAGGTGGCGAGCGTGAGGGCTGCTACCGCCCAGCCCCGCATGGCCCCACAGTCCTTCCATAACGCCAGACATGCCACGTCCCGCAGGCGGCCACGAGCCGCAGTGGAGGGAGGCCCTGCAGCCGAGGCTGGGGGATGGAGGAGCTGCATTTCCAGTTATCTTTGAGGTGTAAATAACTACCACGCGTCGGGAGTATTCCTAGAGTCTCACTACCCCAAACGCGACATCCAGACCGGCACTTTGACCGCCTCGTGGCGGCTGGGGACAAGGCGCGGCCCTGTCCCCCTGAAGCACGAGTTGTGACCTGCATCTGAGAGGGCCCTGGGATCCGGGAACCCGGAGCTAAAATGCGAGGTGACTTGAGTCTTACTCCAGTGACTGAGAATCCAGGCCGGTGCAGAGCCGGCGGGATATAATCCACAACCATTTGCTACCGAGAGCAGGAACAGCATTCAGCCCTCACTTTCTTGTGCTCAGGGAAGGTCGAGGGGACCCATGAGACAGAAGCTGTGGCGAGGTCGAAGTTTAGGTGTGAAATCTACGAGCAGCTGGCCGTGTGGGGCTGTCTAGCATGAGGTGCTGTCGGCTGGCCTTGTACTCTGGGTTTGCGAGAACGGGGAGCGTGGAATGTGGGCGTGAAGGAAACGGAATGTCACACGCATGTGCGAGTCCTCTCCTAGGAAATTCCACAGGTGCCTGATTTATTGATTTGGTTCTTTGCAAAGAAGGGTGACATTCTCTCGGTAGCTAGAACAGCGTCTTGCACAGACAGAGCTCAGTACATGTGTGTTGGGTGGACTGCCTTACCTACTGATCGCCTGCATTTCATGCAGTAGCCACACAAATATTAAACATGAAGGAGTGAACAACGATACAACTATGGGAAAATCAGGCCTTGCTATGCAGTGGGGTAGCCAGACATACAAACGCAGAATTAAATGCAAAGACAAAAGCAGGTGGGGGCCGGGCAGGGCCCCGTGGGTGTGACGCAGGCGCACGTGGTGGGCGTGGCCCCTGTGACGGACCCCCAGCTCCCTGTCAGTCAGCACCTGCGTCACGCCGCACTTTTTCAAAAGCCCGAGCGCCTTGCCTGGCTGGGAAAGCCCAGGCTTGGAGGGTGTCGGTGTTGAAACCAAGGCCAAACAGAGCAACCACTACTCTTTGCTGTGTTTTTCTACTTGTTTGCTGGGGAAACCAGGGACGTGGCAGGAAGGGGACAGGAGCGGGGAGTTGTGGCTTTGGCAGCCGTGGGGCCGAGCAGTCTCTCTGTGTAGCCGAGTATGTAACACGACGGGCTCCTTGCTGTGCACATCTCCTATGGGTCTCTCGTGAGGTTAAAAACAGAGCAGCAGCGTTTCCGGGCATCTGAGTGGCTCTGGCTGCGCTGGCCCTGACGGAAGCTCCGCCCGACCTGGCCTCAGGTGTGGATCTGCTCTGCTCACACTCCTCGAGGCGGCCTCACGGTGGACCTGAAGGTCTTAGGCTCATTATGCTCCAGTTCGAGGCAGATGCCCAGCAGTAATGAGCTCTAGGTAAACCCCCAGCTGGGTGTATTTTGGAGATATAACCCACAGACCACAAAATCCACCAATCGAAAGGGTAAAATTCAGTGATCTTTCATAATAGAACATTTCCATATGGAAAACAAAAACCCCACACCCCACTTGGCACTGTGTCTCCGTGGAGCCTGGCCGGAGCTGTCCGGAGTGGGTGGGCTGGCCGCTGGCTGGGCGGTGGACGCTGGTAGTGCTGCCTCATTCTGAGCTGTGACCTGGGGCTAGCTTTCTCAGGGCCGCGAGGCTGTCCCTCTCCTACAGGGCTGTCTCGCTCCACTAAACATGTCAGAGCCTGTCTTGAACATGTAGCTTTTTGGGGGGGGTCCTAGGGATCGAAGCACGGCCTTCGTACTGGGCCGCAACCCCAGCCTTCTGAATTTTTTTTTTTTTTTTTGAGACAGGGTCTCGCTTTGTAGTTCAGGCTGGCCCTCAGCTCACTATGTAGCCCAGGCAAGCCCGGAACTCAGCAATCCTCCTGCCTCTGCCTCCCGAGTGCTGGGATGACAGGCGTAAGCCACCACCTCTGGCACTGTGGTATGTCGTATTGATTGCTGGTGGGCGTGAGTCACCACACCCAGCATTGTATGTGGTTACTGGGGTCGAACTCAGGGCCTTATGCTTGCGATGCAGGCGCTGGAACCACTGAGCTAAATCTCCGGCCCCCAGCCTTTTGAATTTTTGAGAGAAGGTCTTGCTAAGTTGGCCAGAATGGGTTGAAATTTGCAACCCTCCTGCCTCTGCCTCCCAGAGTACTGATTATGCTGTGCACTAACTGCTGCTGGCTTCGGCAAACACATCTCAGTGCAACACTTGTGCTGCTGGTCTGCAGCCCAAAATCACCAGCCTGGGCCGCCTCAGCACCATCAGCATCCTACTGAAACTGGCCACCAGGGGGCGCCATTTCTCACCTTTGCCCCTGGGAAGCCAGGGACTCCGTGCTGGCCTGGGTCCCCCGGCTCCCCTTTCCTGCCGGGCTCCCCATTGGCACCTGGGAAACCCTTGAGTCCTGGCAGTCCCGGAAGACCCGCGGGGAACTGGTCACCCTCTGCACATCTGCAGTCCCCAGCATCACCTGCGAATGAGGGGAAGGTGCGTCTGTTAGAAGGCCTTGGGGTGCTGCGGGGGGGCATGGGCAAAGTCTCACTGTGGAGCCTGGACTGGCCTCGGGCTTGGCAGCCACAATCCTGCCTCAGCCTCTGAGAGCAGGAAGACAGACAGGTGTGTGCTAGTTGATTTTACACGACACTTTTGCACACCTGTCTTGACTGAGTTGCGGCTCACATGGAATCTCTGACTTGTGCCTCAAGGTGACGCTGAGACAGCCCTGGGTTCGGGTTAGGGATGTGGACTGGTGTTTGAAACAGGGGAGAGGCTGGGTGCATCCGGTGGCGCCTCCCCTGCTCCCCGCCTTCGCTGGCTCCTCACCTTTGTGTCCTTTCTGTCCGTGCAAGCCTGGGACGCCGTAAGGCCCGGGGTAGCCCTGTCTCCCTGGCTGCCCTTTAAGGCCAAACAGGAAGCCTAGGAGAATCACAGGACAGACATCAGTGTCTCGCCCGGGCCGGGTAGCCCGAGCCTGCGGGTTCTCGGCCCGGGGTCCCCGAGTGACCCAGAAACCCCAGGAAGCAGCAGCCCACAGGGCAGGGCAGGGGCCAGCGCCTGTGAACTAGTGCTTCCTGCAGGAGTCTGGAGACAAACTGCTCGGAAGGGACTCGGGGAGCTGGGGCTCTGAGATGACCCCCCACTGCAGCCCAGGCGCACCCCACTTTGCCCTTGTCTTTGTCTCTGGAAAGGGCACACAGTGGTCCCATGCCCTCCTGTCTCACCTTCTGGGTGAGTGTGCACACGCACTTACTCACTTGCACACTCGGGTTTAGTGTTAATGACGTGGGTCCATGGTGACTGCTACGGCCAGGCTCGGCCTCGCTGGACACTGACCTCCCTCCCTGTCCGAGGGCCAGGCTGTCCGCAGCCAGGACAGTCCGGTGGGCTCTACCACAGCCAGACTCCCACGTGGCCTTGGGGCACAGTGCCCTCTGGTGGTGGCCACCAGCCATGCATTCCTGAGGCACAGCCCACACGGCACAGCCTAGGGGAGCGGCCGCCAGAGGGCTGCTCGGCTGGTCTGTTACCCCAGGGCTGCGGCTGGCTCCAGCGAGCCAGCCAACCCCTGCATGCAAACCCTGCAAGTGCTGCTGCGGTGGTAGTGGGGGCGCCACGTGGGTGGGCGGGAGAGGAGAACCCGTGCGTGGGACAGCGAGGATGGACTGGGAGGCCTGGGCGGGCAGGCATCCTCACCGAAGACCCAGTTTGGGCATGCTGGGCTCTCAATGGGGCAGAGGCTGGGTGCTCCTGGGGGTGTCACAGACGGGAAAGAGGTGGGGCAGTCACCGCCTCTTTGCCTCAGTGTTTTCCATCTGATTCACTCATCCTTTCAAGCCCACCCAGAGGGCAACACGCCCCCGAGCCCCTCACAGGACTTCCATGAAGAGCCCAGGACCAGCACAACACAAGCCTGCGACTCGACTTCCGGACTGGGAGTGGGAGAAAGCGAGTGTTCGCCCAGGGAAAGCTGACCCAGGTCTGGCTGCACCGGAACCACAAGACTGAGGACTCTGGTTTCCGGCAGCAGCAACCCGCAGAACAGGGTGGGACACAACATTTCTGTCTGGGAAAAGGCTGAGCTTTGTGCGAGTCCATACAGTAAACTACACGGGCATGTGTAAGGAGCTCAGGGTTAGTTTTCTGTCCCAGAGGCATACTTTTTTTTTTTTTTTTTTTGAGACAAGGTGTCACTTTGTAGTGCAGGCTGGCCCTGAGCTCACTATGTAGCCCAGGCACGGCTCAAATTTAGCAGTCCTCCTGCCTCTGCCTTCCAAGTGCTGGGATTACAGGTGTGTCACCACACCCGGCACTGTGGTATGTGGTGCTGATTGCTGGTGTGTGTGAGTCACCACATCTGGTATTGTTGTATACGGTTACTGGGATTGAACCAGGGACCTTGTACTTGCTAGGCAGATGCCGGCACCACTGAGCTAAATCTCCAGCCCACCAGAGGCATACTTTTAAGCTTTTATTTTTAATACATGTTCTTAGTACCAAGTAGGTACTACTTGGGAAGACAATGTTCATGGAAACTTGTCTATCATCACACATGAATAAAAATGTCTCCCAGCACGCTAGAACATGTTACAGTTAACACCGCTCAAACTACTATTTGGCAAATTTATGATCTAGGGAAATACCTGCATTGAAACTTTTCAAAAGAATGTGGGGCATGGTTTTTATAGTTGAAAGGAAATTTTTTTTTGATACTGGGGATTAAACTTGGGACTTTGCACTTGCGAGGCAGGCATGGCAACCACTGAGCTAAATCCTTGGCCTTGAAATTGGGAAAGACGACTGATAGAAGGTTAAAAATGGGCTGCAGAATATGGAACAGAAATAGAAAAGTGACTGTTGATTCTTTTAATAGAAGAAATGTGCAGCAATATACTTCTAGTACCTCTGGCGATTTCCTGCCTAGAAATGGCAACATATCTCCTAATAAGGCAATTTAGCCAGGCGTGGTGGCTCACGCCTGTCATCCCAGCACTTGGGAAATAGAGGCAGGAGGATTGCTGAGTTCGAGGCTTGCCTGGGGTACATAGTGAGCTCAGGGCCAGCCTGAACTACAAAGCGAGACACTGTCTCAAAAAAAAAAAAAAAAATTAAAGCAACTAAAAACGTGGGCATTTGAATTGAATATTTAACTGAAATCCAACACTATTTCTAAATATGACGTCTTCTTCACTGAAGCAAGACAGAATGTTTGGAGTTGTGCCAGAGAATTCAGAGTGAATTTTGTGGAGAAGCAGAGGCGCTGGGCTTTGCTCATGGTCACCCAGGGGGTGCGCAGGACCTGCGCTGCCCGGAAGCCCCTTCTGCCAGCCCCTGAGGGGCCGATGTCATGCCACCCAAAGCGGAGCTCTGCAGGCTGAGTGTGAGGCTACGGGGCTCACACCCCTGCCGGCCAGGGTGCCACGCTGGGCTCAAACTGCCCTGGTGGCCAGGGCTGCACCACGTCCGGTGACGCTGCCTGAGCCGGGCTGCTCGGAGTCTCCCCGGCCTCAGCGCCGACCTCTGCTTCTTACTATAGATAGGCAGCCGCCCTCACCGCCGACTATGACCCCCGCTCCAGTGAGCCCGGGGGGCAGCTCCCCAAGCCTGCTGGAAAGTGCTGCCAGGACGGGAGAGGGGCTGCGGCAGGGGCCCTGGTGCCACAGAGGGCACCGGGCTGATGAGAGGGACACCAGAGTGCAGCGGCGGCTCACACCGGTGCCCGTCGGGACCCTGGCCTTGTCCACCACCTCAGGGTGCGGCCTGCAGCCCTGCCCAGGGGCCCAGAAACATGCCGTGTTCCCATCCACAGCCCTTGGGTGAGCTCAAAGCCTATAGGCAATTTGCACAGGAAATGCAGCCGGCGGGCACCATCCACCCACCCCTCCACCCCCCTAGCTCACCGTCTGGTCCCGGAGGTCCAGCAGGCCCTGGGGGCCCTCGAAGGCCTGGCCGTCCTTCAGCTCCGGGCGGGCCAGGGTGGGCTGCGGGGATGCCCGGCTCTCCGCGTAAGCCTTTGAGCCCTGTCTCCCCGGGCCAGCCTCTCCAGCCATCTGAAACCAGCAGGGGTCGGTGTGTCTGTGGCAGCAGCATCATGTCCATGGGGGGCAAGGCCCCTGTAGGCCAGAGCCCAGGCCACCAGTGTGGCATGGCCGTGCCATCACTGCCTGCTGACCTCCCAAGACCTCTCGGGCCACCGTGTAGCACTGGCCTGGTGGGCTCAAGGCGCTGCCCTGCCTTCACTCCCATGCCCACTCCCGGCCTGCGGGGCAGCACCCGGCTACCCTGATGGCCCGTGCTCTTCCCGCCCTGCGGGGCAGTGTGCTCGAAGCCTTACCTTGGTCCACAGGGGGCTGGCCTGGGGTCCCCGGGGGGCCAGGGTCTCCTGGCTCACCCCTGCTTCCTGGCAGTCCGGGAGCTCCTAGGAATCCCTGGTCCCCTCTGATGCCTAGAACCCAGAGAACGGGAGGAGCGAGCTGTGAGGGACACGTGTCTGCGACACCTGGCTCTGTCGGCTCCGGGTCCTTCCCGACCCAGAGCCCTCTCTGGGGCCCTGTAGGCTTCTACTCAGCAGAGACCTGGATTCCAAGAAACCCCAGAATGTGACTGGGCCCCCCTAGCTCAGAGGCAAAGAGGGCAGCAGGGTATGGTCGTATCACCCTAGAGAAGAAGTAACTTATTTAAGAAAAATAATTTTTTTGAGATAGGCTCTTGCTATGAAGTGCAGGGTGGCCTCAAACTCATAGTAATCCTCCTGCCTCAGCTTCCTGAGTGTTGGCATTACAGGGGTGCGGCACCACCCTGGCTAAAGATGCATTTTAAAGCCCTCTGTCTCCCCATTCAGCGTGGTGGGAGGGAGGAGCTCAATGAATCCTGGGCTCCTCATCTGGGAGATTCTTAAGAAGTAGACAAGATACATCACCAACATTGATTCCAGAGCCCCATAGAGATTACTGCCACTTTACTAAGATCATAATTCTGAACCAAGGGAGGCCAGTCACCCTCCCCTTCTTAGCAATCAACCTGGGGGACAGTTGGGGTCCCACGGGTGAGGGGAGGCATCCCCAGGCTTCTGCCAGGCTGAGGCCCTTGGTGACAGGCTCAATGCCCCCAGGATTTGTGCAAGTCAGCAGAGACGGGGCGTCCTGGGGTGGGGAGGTGGCGAGACAGAGCCGGGCCTCTTGTGACTTTTCCAGGCCCCCAGGGAGGCGTCCAGCCTCTGACCCCAAAGGGCACCTTGGGGCGCCTTCGTTCTGTGTGGCAAAACCCATCAGGAAGGTTCCAGGCTGTGCCCACAGCAGAAGCCAGTGCACATGGGCGCTGCATGAGGAGGAGGGCTCTGCCCACAAACCTTTGGCCAGGGAGGGGTGCGGCGAGTAGGCGGGGGGCCCGGGGGGGCCAGGCTCGCCAGGTTCTCCCTGGAGAAAGAGCAGAAGAGCAGGGAGTGGCAGGGGCTTCTCCGACCCATAGGCTGAATGCGGACATGCTTGGCAGAGAGCTGCTCAGGCGGTCCCCTGGGTGCCTGGGCACCTCCCGCCCTGTGCCCGCAGAGCTACAAGCCTCTGGGTCCCCTCTGCCCTGGGCAACCCCACACAGCAGGCAGCTGATCAGCTGCTGCCTGGCTCTGTGCCCAGGTTGGGCGGCTCTTGTGCCACCATGCGGTGCTCTCAGGCGGGGTCAGAAGGGGAGACGGAGGCACAGGGCACCTTGTATCCTTGGGGTCCATAGGGGCCTTGGTAGCCGTCCGGGCCTCTGCTTCCCTGCAAGAGAGACGTGTGCATTTTACTTTCATCTCGACATGACGCTGCAGGACTCTTCTTACAGGAGTTGGATAAAGTCAGCAGCACCTCATCAAACTCCCTTGTTCCCCACTGTGCACAACCTCCTCGTCGTAGACTAAAGTAAACTTCTAGAAAGCTCCTTTGCCTAAAGCCCAGGATTCACTACGCTGCGGCCCCATCTCTTGCGCTCTCAGGTGGCAGCCGCTTCCCCCTCCTCTCCGCCGCCGTCTTTTCATCGCTCCCGCGTGAGAAACTGGGCCACAGAGCGGCTGAGACTCCGTGGAGGCTTCGGCTGCCCCGGTGGCTCTGGGCCTCCGCCCGTGTCATCTGTCTCCACGGCACGCCCAGCGCTGCCCCTGGAGGCGGCCGGCACTTCCTTCGGGCCGTGCCCCGCGTCAGGGGCTCCTGGGTGGCCCAGGTCCGGGTCCTGGCACCAGGCCCTTTGCTAAAGTCTTCCCCCAAGATGGATCTGAAAATTTCCAGTCACCACTGAGCAGGAGCACGACGGCCTTTAATTTGCAATTGTTTTCTCTTCTGTAAAGTCTCTGACCGGACTCTGCCTCTGAACTCCCGCGGCTGCCTCCTGCAAAAGGTCACACTGGCACGCTGCACGGAGTCCTACCGCTGCACAGCTTTCTGAAACCCAGATGTTTGTCCCCTGGAAGGCCACATGTGGCACAGCCCCACCTCAGCGCCACGGGCCAGGGCTGCGTCCGGGAGCTGCGGAGCGGAGGTCCAGGCGGGCAGCGCAGGCGGGCTCTGCCCCGGGCCTGTGGGGCTCAGCCACGCCTCTCACTAGGTGGAGCCGAAGCCCAGGGAGCAGCCGAAGCCCAGGAGCAGCCAGCCCAGGAACAGCCGAAGCCCAGGACCTCTGTCAAGGTCAGAGCCGACCTGAGACGTCTTCCCGCTGAGGACTTGGGAGCTGACCGTGCTGGGAAACCCCCACTCCCAGGCAGAGAGTGGCCCAGGGCTCTGGACGCGCCACCTTGAACTCGTGTGCCTTGGAGGACAGAGTCCTGGCCCCAGAGAGACCCCGCCGGCCGGAGCAGCCTGGAGCCATGGCCAGGCCGCTGCACAGCATCAGGGTGGACTGCTTTGGGTTCCGGTGATCTCTGCCTTGGGTCCCGAGCTGCTCTGACAGGGCACATGGCAAGGGCGAGCCGCCCAGGTGGGCACGTGACGAGGACCCAGGAGCACAGCAGATGGCTGCAGAGTGCCGGTGGTTGCTTCAGCCTCCGGCCGCACAGGACGTTGGCGGGACACTCGATGCATCCTCAGGCAGCTGGCTTTGACCTCCTGGCTCCTGGCTGGGTGCCGTGCAGACAGCTGCAATCTCTGGGAATGCTCCTGCTCAGAGCGAATGGCATGGAGAGTGGGTATCACTGGGGCAAGGCTGGCATCAGGTCTCTGGCCCGAGCTGGCTCAAAGGACAGGGTTGAGACTGTGATGGTCACATTTCCGGGAAGCCACCGGGCTGGTTTGCACGGGGAGCAGGGACATCCAGAACCCGGGGCCACACAGCCTGTGCCCGAGCTCCGGAGGGAGGAAGTGGCCGTGGAGGTTCAGAGGTGCTGCCCACGGGCTCCTGCTCTCGAGGGGGCAGCGCTGGTCCGTGGAGGCAGCCATTCCTCTGTCCCCCTGGGCTGCTTTGCTGGCCGGCTGGACTCCTCCCTGGCCAGGGTGGGGGCGAGTGCGCCATCCCGTGGCTCTGCAGCTGGCTGAAGGGACGAGGCGGACGTGGGTGCCGCCTCCGAGGGGAGCGGACGGGACCCAGGCGGAGCAGCTCGAGGGTTCAGTTCTGTGCACACAAGGCCACGTGTCTCCCGTGGCCAGAACTAAAACTACACTCAGGGGCCACAGCCGTGGACTCGGGGCGGTGCTGGGCCAAGCGAGGCTGGAGTCTTCACACTTAGGA
>PVIC010033481.1:0-20108 GCA_004025085.1 Thryonomys swinderianus | reverse complement strand
AGCAATCCTCCTGCCTCTGCCTCCCGAGTGCTGGGATTACAGGCATGAGCCACCACGCCCGGCACTGTGGTATGCGGTATTGATTGCTGGTGGGCGTGAGTCTCCACGCCCAGCGTTGTATGTGGTTACCAGGGATCGAACTCAGGACCTTGCGCTTGCGGGGCAGGCGCCGGAACCACTGAGCTAACCCTCTGGCCCTGTAGTTCATTTCTTCCTTCCCTATTTCACTTTGCCTTTTACTTCATTCTTGCTTTCCTGGGCTTTCCGTTTCTGCTACAGTTGTAGTACAGGAGCTTTGTGTAGGCTCTGTGTTTTGGGTACCCCGAAGAAAACAGAGTGTATTTTTCCACTGAATTAGAGTTGCTGGGAAGACGTTGACTCAGAAGAGGAGGTCAAGAAAAAGGTGAGACAAGTGGGGAGATAAATGAGGAGCCAAAGAAATCGATTGTGGCTGAAGCAACCTGCAGTGAAGAAGCAGTGAAAGGTCCCGGGCAACTCAGTCACGAAGGATGATGGCAGAAAGTATCTTTTTTTGAGATAAAGTCTTTCTGTGTTGCCCTTAGTGACTTCTAACTCCTAGGCTCAGGCAATTCTCTTACCTCTGTCTCCTGAGTACTGGGACCACAGGTGCCTGCCGCTGTCCAGCTCAGAAAGATTTTTAATAACTACGATATCTATTATTCAATTTCAGTGATTGTGTTGCTTCAGTGTAAAGGCTCTTCAACACTTTTCCTAAATTTAGCATCTTACATCAGACATGTATTATAATAAATAACTAAGTTTCGGATCTAGGCTCACATGGCATGGAAGAGAATGAATATTTCCAGGTGAAAAGATTATTCATGAGCTAAATTAATTTAAATGACACAAAACTAGAAGGGAGAAGAATGAAAAAAATGCACAGATTAAGTAATTTTCAAAAGCTGTGGCAGGGTTTCATAGTGTCAGAAGACATGGGATGAGATAATGGATGGAAATCTATTCCAACATGAGGGATCTGGGTGTGCCACAGGACAGCAAGGTCCGTACAAAATGCACACTCTGTGTAGTAGTTTTTCCTCACTATAACCCAAGTGCCCAACACCCATGTTGTAGAAGAGGGAATTATTTATCCGGTACATGGTTTCAGAGGGTTCAGTCCATGGCTAAATGGCTCCAAAGCAGAAACATAGTGGTAGAAGCGCCTGGTGGAGCAGGACTGCTAGTCTGTGGAGGCTGGAGGAAGAGCAGGGGAGTGTTACCTGCGAGGATGGCCAGACACCAGGCACAACACTTGGGCCGGGCTTCTGTGACCCACCCCAACCCACCCACAGCGTGCTTTACTAATCCCTAGGTGGTGCCTCCCGGCTAACAACTGCTCTTACTGGGGACACTCTGTAAAGCTGCATTCCTCATCAGAGGGTGCTTCTGCAATTATATAGATTTTGTACCCATCTGTGTTTATTAATATAAATTCATATACTAAAGTCATTTTTCAAAAAGAATTCATGGGCCAGAGATTTAGCTCAGTGGTTCTGGCGCCTGCCTCGCAAGCGCAAGGTCCTGAGTTCAATCCCGGTAACCACATACAATGCTGGGCGTGGAGACTCACGCCCACCAGCAATCAATACCACATACCACAGTGACGGGTGTGGTGGCTCACGCCTGTCATCCCAGCACTCGGGAGGCAGAGGCAGGAGGATTGCTGAGTTCACAGTGGCTTGCCTGGGCACCATAGTGAGCTCAGGGCCAGCCTGAACTACAAAGCAAGACCCTGTCTCAAAAAAAAAAAAAAAAAAAAAGAATTCATATATTTTCCTTAATTAATGAGGATTTATGCAACCAGATATTGGCATTAGAATTGAGTTATGAATGTTACTTTCAGATATGAAACTTTGCTCCTCTGACTGTTGATACCTGGGAATTGGTATTTGAAGCAATTTATTCAGTCCTGCGCATAACTACTTTAAGCATACCACAAACTGTTTATGAAAATCTTTATTTTCATAGGCCAAGAGTTGGAGATATCCCTGTTAATCTATACTTTACTATAGGTACTGTGAGTATTTATTTTAAGTAGAGGGCAAAAGCATTTTGTGTGCTAAAGTCTATAGCATAAATGTTGGAACAACTATTTCTTGTTTTGATAGAAATTTCTACACATTTTATTAAGCAATCAATGATTATAATATAATTTTTAATGTATAGAGAAAATGGCAAAATCCTATTAAAAGGTCCATGAGTGATAATTTTTATGTATTTATAAAAGTTCAGAGATATGTGACATTTGGTAAATCAAAATGACAGTTAAAACTGCCTGCATAGTGCTGAAATTCCTCATATAAACATGGTGAGCAGTCTAACAGGTGCATACATAACCCGATCACAAATAATGTGTATGAAACAAATACAAGTTTTCAGTTTGGATTGTGAGGTTTCCTAGTGGCATTATAATAGCCTAAAGCCATAGAAACATACACATTAAATGTCAATCGAAACAGTACTCTTTCGTTTATAAATTTATGCACCTTAGCATTTACTGATTTACTCCTATCAATGGGAAGAAACATGTTTTATAGTGTCATTGCCAGTATTGCACAACTCTTTAAAACCTTTTATAAACTCACTTTTAAAAGATAGTAGCATTATTCCTTTCTTTAATACAATTTAGGGTGAGGTTTAGACTCTAGAATGAGATGCACATGCATCTGAATATGAGCACTTACTAAATATGTGACTACACACTCATACTTGAGTGTTTTTTTCAATGCAAAAGTACTGTAAAGTATTATTGTGGCAAGTCAATATAGTTCTTTCACATGCCTTGTATATTTATTGGATTCTAGAATGTATGTACTATTACTGTTAGCAGTTTTAATTTTCAAGGAAAAGTCATTACAGTTTTAGTGTAATGTTTTTCAGCATGCACATTCTTTTGTGAACTCTGATACTTCTTTATTCTTACTCTGTATTTCACACCCCCTACTGCCAGTACAAGAATTTTTTACAAGAATTCTTAAAATGAATCACAGCCTGAAAACAGACCTCTTTTGAAATTAATTTGTTTAGGGACTGTACATAATTTTCTTTTTTTTTCAGTGTATTTTGAAGTTAATTACAGAAGATCTTTCACTAATTTTGTAGTGTGCTGGCTCAGAACTGAGAGTGAAAATGCCATTGATTTCTTTGTATGCGAACTCTTGAAACTGCTACGTGTTATAATACGTAGATGATAAAACGACCCACCCCAGCTGGTATTTCGTGGCATATATAATCACAATAAGTAGTTCATTCAACTATGAAAGAAGAAAATGTCTCTTTTCGCAATGCCTTGTATCAATTACGATTGCGTTCGATGTCATGGAATACACAGCAGTGTCCTGGATGAGGATGAGGATGCGTCTGCTTTTCTGGGGCTGTTGGCCTAACTCTGGGGCACGTGGTGGCCTGTATCGAGGTACCCCCAGCACCTCAGGCACTCAGAGGACGGGCTTTTCCGAGGAGGCTGGCTCTAGGATATGTGAGGATAGATGAAGGGTGTGTGCATATAGATTACGGGCTAAGGCACAGTTGGCTTAGTCCACTGACGGGTTTCGCATTGTTCTGGGTATGGGTCATAGTGGCGCCACCTGAGTGGGGGTGGCACCAACCAACAAGCCTTTAGCCTGGATGGAGTAGAAAGGGAGACAGGAGAGGCGGGTCTGCTCCTTTCGTGCCTGCCCTGCCATGAGCTGTTTCCCTGGGCAGTGCCCCTTTGGCGTGCCACCCTGCACTAGAGCCAGCTGATTACAGACTAACAGCTCTACAAATGCTGAGCCAAAATAACCTTTCCTCCTTCAGCTTTGTGTGTTGGGTATTTTGAGTCCGAGTAGCCGCGATAAGGTGTTAGTGTCAGACCAGATCCTTTTTTTCCCTTCCCAGTTACTCTTACTCTCCGCTTTTATCCTCTTGGCTCTGAAGTGGCTGCTGCACCTCTGAGGGTCACGTGCACATTCTGTTTGAAAAGATGGGTGGACGAAGGGCAAAACTGTATTTTAACGGGAGAAAATAGCATTCCTCAGAGCAACTTTCCACTTGTATCTCGTAAAGCTAAATTACAGTGCTAGCTCGAGGAGTGTCTGCGAGGATAATTTCTAAACTGGATGCAGTTTTTGCTCTTCAAGTTTTGGCGCACTGGACGTGGTGGTGTGGCCCAGTGATGGTAGCACTTGCAGGCCGAGGTGGGAGAATTATAGCAGGTTCGAGGACAGCCTGGAGACCAGCCTCAACTATGTAGCAAGACCCTGTCTCAAAATAAGATGAAGTGTAATAAAGAATGAAGACTAGATCAACAAATGTCAGGGAGGTAAATAAGTATTAGGTAGGTAATCAGCAGTGTCTGCAAAATGGGTCAAGAAACTTCACTTAAGGATGCTGGAAATGGCTATCTAGGAGAACATTATTTATAAGGTAAAATATGTACTAAAAAAATTCAGTCCATAGGAGGAAGTAAATGTAACTTTTTTAAAACCTATGGAAGAATAGGCTAAACTCTGTACTGCTGGACTACTGTCAGAGACTTTGGTCTGAATTCCTACTACCTGTCTGTTTTCTTTCTTTCATCATCTACTGATTGACAGGGACGTATATAAATATACAAATGTGTGTGTTATATATTACTAACATAAATGAGTGCGTTTCCCAGTTCTGAGTACTGACAGAGTCTGGGCGCAGAGGTACCGCTGGCAGCGAGGACACAGTGTGCCTGGAACTTGGTCTCTACATGCCATTCACTGAGGAAAGCGGCCAGGATGCAGTGCTCCTGAGGACGAGGACTGGCATTAAGTCGGGCGCAGGGCGAATCCTGTGTGGGCCTGGAGCACCTGGAAACACCTGAAAGCAAGGCAGTGGTTAAACACGTCCTTCTCCCGAACATTACAGAACAGGGCATGTCAGAAGGTCACAGGAGTAAACAAACCAGAAGGAAAATGAGAATGAAGTCATGTCATACACTGGTACAAATTCTCAATGTTGAGTGTGGTCGTGATGCATATATAAAATGTACCTATATCACAATTAAAATAAATAAAAGTTAAAAACCATAAAAAAAAGAAATACCAGTAGCTCAAACTGGAACAATTTGGGCAATGAATACAGTACTTTTTGAGTTATAACACTAAATTTACAACAATATATGTGTCCATACTGATACAGATAAATCATGTATTACATAGATAAATAAGGGAGAAGAGACAAATTTTCCATACTGAACATTCCAAATAACATACTGAATTTACATGGAGGTAGAATATACGAATGCTATTTCTGGAAGGTAAAAAGCTTGATTCTCCCCATTGTCTTTCACCGTGAGAGTGGGCTGGCCTTATGTCAGACAAAACCAAATTTGGAAATATTCTGCAAAACGCATATTCTTTAAAAGTGTCACGGTCATGAGAAACAAGAAGAGCTGAGAAACTGTCCCTGACCTAGGGACATGAGGTGACCACGTACTCTGTGTTGTCCTGGATGGGAGTCTGGAACAGAGAAAAGACACAAGTGAGGGGAAAAAAAAAAAAAAAAACAGTGAAATCTGAAGACATCTTGGAGTTTATTTTATAGCAGATGTACTACTACTGATTTGTTAATTTTGATAAATGCATGTTTGATGAAAGATATTAATGCAAGGGTAAGCTGACCGAAGGTACATGGAAATTCTGTGTACTGTTCTTGCAACTTTGCCTGAAATTTAAAACAACTATAGTGTAAAGAGCTAAACAAAACAAAACAAAAACAAAAAACCCTATGTAATTAAAACTGGAAGTGACATAACCTGTGAATTATGCATTACAGTGACATTGTGAACGCACAATTAGTGGTATCTAAAGCATCTCAGAGAAGATAATAAACAAACTGCTAAAGCTATCATACTTAAAATATCTACATGAATATTAGGCCATTTCCAGTTCCATATCTAAGAAAACAGAGCCCAAATGCAAAAAGATATTTAATTTAACTTTTCCTGAAACAGTACTTTAAATGAAATTTCTGGATCACTATAACTTTTTCAAGGTCCAGTGAAGTCACCAGCAGTTGCCATTAATCCTTCTATGGCTGCAAAAGAAATTTTTAATCAAATCTTATGTAAATTTTTCTCAAAAAATCATAGACTTACCTTGAACAATCTCAAGTGAAAATTGTTTCTACTAAAGAATACGACTTCTCAGAGCAGCAGTGTTGACAGTTAAAGTTAATATGGGAAATCAGCAAATCAGAATTTTAATCTTGCTTTCCTAATCATTTTGCAATGACACTGAAGAATTTCTTTACCATGTTCTTTGACTGCTAAATGAGGCCAATACAATTTTCTAGGTTTAAAAAAGGAAAAATTATGTAATACTTAAGAAACTACTTGAAATAAAAGTGTTAAAGTATCTATTGTTGAGAGATATTGTATTACTTACAGAGATATGGTAGATATGTATTTTACATAATGTTTTATTTATTAATATCAAAGTCGGATGGAAATAATAATGATAAAAAATTCCTGCTGAGAACAGAACAAAATGAAGTGATGAGTGAAATGATGTTAATCTTCAAAGATATCCCACCTTCCAACACCTTGAATAACTTTTACTCTTGTAGAAAGCTCTTTTCCAGAAACCCAGCATGAATTCAAACATTTTACAATTTGCAAAAGAGCCACTGAGTGTCAACTTCTACAAACTTTCAGGAAATCAATGGTTTTTTGACTTTTGCAACCAACTGAATGAATGAATGAATGAATGAATGAATGAATGAATGAATGAAAAACCAGAGAGGAAGCAATCTCTCCATTATATCTGGATCCTTCTTTTAATCTCTGATTTTGAATTAATTTGGGGGAAGTATCTGAGTCCTCTGCTATCAAGAAATACAAATATTGGGATTATGTGTAAAACCCAAAGTGTATGATGCCAAGGAAAGATTTGATTTTTTCAGCAAAACGGTAAATTATTCATCACGCATGTTGTCACCTTAAGAGGTCCACAAGGGGGCACTATTTTGTTGAGCTTTTTTGGGTACCTTTTAAGGTTAAAAAGATTATGATGAGGAAACATGATATGTGCACACATTAGTGTCAGTTTTTCTCATGGACCTCTCAATTATATCACCCTAATCAGTATCTTCCTTTGTTATGTTTCTGCGGGTGACTTTTATTGTAATAAAATTTGCACAACAGAATTTATCATTTTAATCATTTCAAAGCATACGGTTCAAGGGCATTAGGTACATCCACATTACTGTTCAGTCATCATTACTATCCATCCTCAAGTGCTTCCACCTTGTTAAACTGAAGCTCTATACCATTAAAGAGTAGTCCCCCCGTCCCTCTCCCCGCAGTCCCTGGAAACCACCATTCTAGTTTTGGGTTTGACTACTTTGATACCTTATGTAAGTGGACTAGCTTATTATTATTGCATAATTCTTTAAAGTTTATCCATGTTGTTCCAAATGAGTCTTATGTAATCTTTTTTTTATAGCCTTACTAAATACCCAGTGTTTTAGAAAAAGCTAAGTAAAATGAAACTTACATTACTGACATATCTATGTTTGTATCTGCTCTTTCTTGATATCTTTTTCTCCCTTTGTCTCCCCTCTTAAACTTCTTAACTGATTCATCATTAAATTCCAACTACCTCCTTGACTAAATTCATCACAAAAGTTCAGATCTTTTTCATTTTGTGTGTGTGTGGCTTCAATTTTCATTTAACCACTATTTTCAAATTTGCTGTTGAATATAGTAGAAACTTTTATACATTGTAGAATACAGCTCCAAAAGCAAAAATAACTAGGTAGAAAACACTTCCTTATCCTGTACCAAATTAATGATGACAACAGAAGGATGGCTCTGATTATGTTTATTTAGAAGTTCTCTGACCTGCTGTGCCCCTGTCTAGTTGCTGCTTTTCCTGTTGTTGCTGAGAAATACTCCAGACACCCAAAGTCAAAAGAAGAAAGGATTATTTGGCTCAAAGTTTGTAAATGTTGCAGTTCATAGGTGGCTCCAAGGCAGGGCAGAAAGGCAGAAGCGAATCCCAGGGGAGAAACAGTTCATGGCAGGCAGAAGGCAGTAAGCAACAACAGACAAATGATGTCACTAACCCTCTTTCTGTCCCTTATAGTTTATCCAGGATACCAGTCTTTAGGGTAGGTAGCACTCACACCCAGGTTGAGGCACTCTTGATTTTACCCAGAACTATGCCAAACCAATCAATGGACTAGTTTAGTAAACACATACCCTTGATCCCAGCACCTCTGATAAGATTCAGCCACCTCTGATAAGCTCTACTCACATTAGGATGTTTTTTTGGGGGGGGCATCTACATATAAGCCATAATACCCTCTTAGTTGGAAAAAAAGTAAAAGTAAGTTTTTTTCGTGAAGGCAAGAGTAGTCAATACTGACTGGAAATATTTGAACTAGCTTCATGTACACAAAGCATTATATAGTCTTCATTATAATCATTTTTCTTTTCTACATTTATGCTTTTGAAAACAAACAATAAAATCAGAAGTCCAACAATGTCTTATAATCCAATAACCCATCAAAAAAGATGAAAGAAATATTTTTGGAATGACAGATCATAGCAACATATTGAAGGTGGACCGGGACTGTCACATCCTTTTTCCACAAAGGTCAGAGAATTTACTCCAAAAGGAGCACGAACAGCCAGAAAGTGTCTCCTCAGTGTTCCACCTGCAGACCATCTGTTTTCACGTGCACTATGAAACATAGAATTGTTTAAGAAAATGCACCTGGTATCAGATATATAAATAAAAGACAGTTTGAGATCCCTTAAAGACACGTTCATATTTGTTGATTCCTTGAGATTTGAGGAAGAACAGGTTTTCTTTAATAGGCAAGAAAAAGAAAGCAGTAGAGGAGACATTATCACTAATAAGACAGTCATGCCTAACAGAAACACTCAAAATAGTTTTTTTAATAACCTATTTGAAGGAAAAACTATATAACACTAACACTCAGCTATGTCTTGGTTATTTATTATTTTTACTGGAGGGAATAAACTTATCTTTTTAAAAATCCTGGTGCTTTGACAGAATAGTTTCTAAAATGTTTCCCATCCATCTCCTGTTCTATTGTGGCTATGGGGGACTGGACTCTCCAAAATAAATCCCCCAAGAGTGCTCTATCCAGTTCATTGTTAATTTGGTTTACAAAGAATAATCACTGGTAATTAATCTTGCAGACTTTTCCTTGAAAGAATGTTTATGCCCTGGCTCATGGCTTACATTATGCAGAGTTCCTTTACTAAATTTTGCTTATTTGATTATCTTTCCTTTTGGTTCTATAGAAGAATTAGAATCTGGTTTAAAGGCTCAAATGAGAGTTTTAGGTAGGAATAAAATCTTTTATAAAATTTATATTATATAAGCTCTGTTCTGAACGAGTTGTACCTGCCTGACATTTAGGAGAGTCTTTCAAAAAATAAGGAAGAGATCATTTGAAAGGCAAAAATAATTGGTGATATAAATATGTTTTTAATTTTTGAAAGTTTATCAGACTTTATATTTCCATTGAATGTAGGATGCTCCTGTCTTTGGAGGAAATCAGTAGTTTTTGGACTTGATAAGTTTGGATTTTCTAGAGGGACTATTGAATAACAATACGGTTGCTAACATATACTTAATCTTTACAGCTTGAAATCACACAAAATTTTGTGAAGACTGTTTATGCCTCCTTCACCGTGATGCTGGAGGGGGTGAGGACTGAAGTCCCTGCTGTGGTTTACTTGGTGTCTCGTTATTGGAAAACTAGAATGCAGACCACGCAGTCTCTGTGTCCTGTGCTCTTAAAACAGTGTTGTGCTGTCTCCCTGGAGAGATCCTGAATTTGATCAGCAAAGTCTTTTCTGGTCGTATCTTTGCAAGTAAATTCTGCCATTCCGTTATGACTTTGGGAACAAGCTCTTGACCTGAATTTCTGATGTATACAATGAGAGTCTTGAATCGAATGCTTTCGGAAGTCTGTCTTTCCTTCCCTTTGGTAAGGCAGAGTCCTCTTGCTGACGGAGTGGCTTTGGCCCACCTGCACTTCACAGCTTAGCTGAGCCAGTAGACTGTAAAGTCTGTTTGCTTCACCAGCCAAGAAGGAGCAGGTGGCTGTTGATTTCTTGTGCTGCGGGGGAAGCTATTTGTCAGTGATAATCTAGATAAGTTTGGATGGCTGCAAGAGCATTTCTCCCCTGGCATATGGTATGTTTTGATGCTAATCACTGACTCATCTGTGAGCACTTCAGTTTTTGTTTTTCACATTAGCCTGGTGAATGTAAAAATAGAGGTAAATAAAAAAATATCTGAATCAGCAACCTGGGATTTTATCGTCTCTCTGGGTAAAGATTGTCGTGAGCTGAAAATACTCACTAGTTGTTTTGAGGTTTAAGATAGAAGAGGTGGGATAAAGATGTTTGATAATTCAGTTGCTATGCAACCACTTTAGAATTATGTAAGCGCCTGCCATCCTAGGTGATACGCAGCGGGCGGTAAAGGATGCTGACGCAGTGAGCAGGCAGAAGCTATTTTTCACGCAACACAGCCAGAGTCTGAGATGTGTAGTTGGAGAATATAGATAGGTAAGACGGAAATGCCACAAGCTCTAAAGGTCTATATTTATAGCACCAGTATGGGGTGTGTACCCCAGATTTAGACAGGCAAACTCTCTCCAAAAATGGTTTTAACCCTCAAGAAAGTCTTTTGACAGGATGACTGAAACTCAGGAAATAGGAAAAAACCTAAGTTGTGAAGTGCATTATTCTTATGTAATAAGCCTTGCCTAACTGAATCTTTACAACAGTTTTGCAAGATAGATGCTGCTCTTAATGTGAGAAGTGTAGGCTCGTGACACAGTCAGTAACTTGTCACGGGAACTTGCAGTAAATCTGGAAGAAGAACACGCAAGTTTAAGTTCAGGCCCGGTATCTTTCCTATTGTGCTTGACAGCTGATCATGTGCCCTTAGTATTTTTCATATTAGTAGCTTTCTCTATGAATTACACTGAGGAAGATGATGATAAATCTTCTTTTTAATCTTGCTTTTATCAAGAATTTATCTTCACTTCTTTCTAGTGATTTTACTAAAGTTCAGAAGAGACTACATAGTGATTTTATTACAGGTGATGCATTGCTAAACTTCTTTTCTCAAGTTATCTCATTAATTTAAATTAGGAGTTTGCACAGTCTAAGACATAAGATAACTGCAAGTTACTTAAGGTGGCTTTTACACTTGAGACTTTCTGAGTCTCTGGTTTACAGGTGATCATGATGATGCCGGGTCCACACAGAGGAAGGTTCTGGCCGTGTCTGTTTAGAGGGTGGCCAGAGGGCAGGGGGGATTTCCTGCGAATAGAGTTACACGCTCTGAATTCAGGGAAACGTTATTTAATGTCATACCACTATAGCTCGGCAGGGTGTTACCTAGATCGTAGCGCTGCCTCATCCCACGCCCCAGCTAGGAGGAGGATTATGATTATCCCACACTGCACCCCGCGCAGCTTTCACACTCCAGCTCAGCTCACCTCAACCTTCAGGGAGGGAATGAAGCGAACAGTCAGGGCCCCATTTTGCTCATAATTGAACCAGCCAGTGTCAGTGAAGCTTAGAGACGCTGGATAAGCCACGTGAGGTCACGTCTGGGCAGAAGAGCAAGCTGCGAGTGCTTTGCCCTCTGAGCAAAGTCCTTCCCTCCAGTTGGTTGGTTTGTCTTGTCTCTGCTGTAGAACCGCTGGGAGACATTCTGTCACCCCTCTTTCTCCTCCTATCTCACCTTCAGGTGACCTCTCTCAAGTACTCTTTGTACTTTTTGTAGGCAAGAATGTGAGCCAGTGAAACTAAATTTGTGATTACCTAAAATTAGATAAAGTAGGTTACATTTGAAAAAAAGCATTGTATGTAAATAAGCAGAAGCTTCTTTCAAACTCTTGATTGTGGCTTTCACAAAAATCTTGGACAAGAATTCTAATGAGTAACTAAAAGAAATTATAAAATAATTATTTCATAATTGCCCTATTTCATTCAACAAACCATGTACTGAGTACTAATTTATGTGCAAATCACAATGAAAGACACTGTGAGAGATAAAAATAAATAAGCCAGAGATGTAGCTCAGTGGCATCCTGCCTGCCTGGCAAGAGCAAGGTCCTGAGTTTGATCCCTGGTTCCCCCCCCAAAATGTAAATAAAATACTGTCTGTGGGTTGCTGATTTATAGGGAAAAGAGCTACACTCTTTATTGATTGATTGATGATTGATTATGGTGCTATGGAATGAACCAAGGGACTTATGCACTTACTGTTGGGTGACAGTCCTATTCATCTTTCCCTTTTATTTTGAGAAAAAAAAAAACAAAACAAAAGGTACAAAGATTTCTGTTATTAACCATGTGTAAAAAAAACATCTATTTCCGCATCCATTTTCCCTAATTTTTTCCATTAAAGATGTGATACTTACTAAAGTAACTATTGTAGTAGTCATGACAGTTATAGTATAGTGTTTTTATTTTTTAATTTTACTGGAGTCAATTTTGACTTGAAAACAAATTTTAAGAAGAGTCTCCAAAATAAAATCTTCATCAGTATAATATACTTATTACTGTTTAAAGATTTTGTAGTAAGTCTCCAACTTATGAAGCAGCTCCCTTGTGGGAGGGATTTTTAAGTTGGATTTGTCTGGAAGTTGACAGAACACCTGTGAGAGTTCACAGCTTGAATAGTAATAAGTCAAGGACTTATTTCACATTAAAAAATAAGAAATGGGACAAGAAAAGCAGTTCCTCAGACAGGAGAAGTCAAGACATTGCAATATTGTGCCTGGTCGCCTACTAATTTTCCTCAAAATAAGTAATTATTAATGTGTTTTGTATATTGCTGAAGTCTGTTTAACTTACAAACTATTTAAAGTAAAATATAAAAGAGAGTAGTGGATATAAAGTACTCAATGAGATGCAGTAGGAGTAATTTCTATTTTTCCAATTATGTTCATGCCTCCATTTTACTTTTACTACAGAGAATTTAGAAAATGCTAGCAAGGAAGAAGAAAATAGTCACCTGGAATCCACACCGGGACAGAGCTACATAGGCATAGTTTTGTCCATGCATATTTAGTTATATACATTTTTATTGAAGCGTTAATCATGTATTATTTGGCAGTCTTCCTTTTTTACTTTATGTCATGTGCATTTTCTAAGTTATTATACTTCTCTGCTACATAATTTAATTTGAGTACAGCTTCTAGTTTACAAGTGACCACATTATTTTTTCAGAGTTTTCTCCAGTTATTCAATACAGTAAAGTACAGGGCGGAGTCGCATAGAACAACCCATGTCACGTGACTGTGTAGCAGCTCTTGAAGTAACCAGTGCAGCACTCACTCCCTGGAGGAAGGCAGTAAGCCCCTGAGGAAGCCCTGCCCCCACGGCCCCAAGCCCTCCTACCAGGCACCCTCTCCCGAAAGTGCCACATTAAGAAGTTGAGATTCTGGGCCGGATATTTAGCTCAGTGGTTCTGGCACCTGCCGCGCAAGCACAAGGTCCTGAGTTCGATCCCAGTAACCATATACAATGCTGGGCGTGGAGACTCACGCCCACCAGCCATCAATACCACATACCGCAGTGCCGGACGTGGTGGCTCACGCCTGTCATCCCAGCACTCGGGAGGCAGAGGCAGGAGGATTGCTGAGTTCAAGGCTTGCCTTGGCTCCATAGTGAGCTCAGGGCCAGCCAGAGCTACAAAGCGAGACTCTGTCTCAAAAAAAAAAAAAAAATTAAAAAAGAAACTAAGATTTCTTTCTAAGAACTCAGGGAAGAGGGGCTCAAACTATAGGATCACTCCTACTTACCATCTTCCCTTTAACTGGACTCTCTCAGCCTGTCTCTACAGGCTTGTCTTTGGCTGACTGTCGGCCCAGCGGTCTTGGGAGCACAGCTACAGGGCCCAGATCTCTCTCAGAGTCTGTCCTTTAACAGGAACCTCGGTGACCTTGTGCACACGCGCTCTGTGGAACACCACTGCTCTGCCTGTGTTCTCTGCACTATCAGGCCTACTTTTCCTGGCTTGTGGGGCAGATGTGGACTTAGTTGTTACACATACATACATACATACATTTTTTTTTTTTTGGCAGAAACTTTCTAACCTTAGGATTTTTTTCTTTCCATGATTTTATGTTCTCTTCACTCTTCTATTTTTTTTCACCTTTTGAAGTATTGCTTTTGGATTTGTGTTACTGATATAGGAGCGATAAACGTAACTCCCACACCTGCTAGATATCTAAAACAAGAGTTTGTGTTCTCTAAACTTGAAGAATGAATTCCAGAATAACAGTAGTTAAGAGTAGAAAAAAATATTGAAAGGTACTTTCTGTCTGAGAGACAGAAGGGGGACCAAAAAATGGGTTGCTCACTCACCCCACTTTTCAAAAGTATTTTGTGCAGGAAAACTGCCAAGTGAGGTGGGTCCAAAGTGAGATAAAACTGTAAGGCCCAATGGAAAATTATAAGGTGGGCATGCAGTGGGCCAAAACCATGGTCAACCAATAGGATTACCAGTACAGTCACTCAGGTGACATTGGTTAAATGGGGATCAAATGGGAAAACAGGTCACATACAAGGAATTTCTCACTTAGGGTATCCATCGCTGCTCTCCATCTGCAGGAGGAATAGCACTTCTTTTCTTGTTTATAGTGCCAACCAGTGCATGTGGCTCTGTTGTTCCCCAAGCCCCCTCCTGGCTGTGTGGGCCCCTTGATGGCTGGTACTCTGAAGGCCGACCCTGTCTAACTGCCTACCCGATATTCAGTTAACTCACCTGTCTACAGTGTCATGCTTCTGCGACTCTCTCTTTGTATGTAAGACTTTGTTGATAATACCAGCTTGCTGAAATTTTCTATAGGATCTTATTTTGTAAAAATACTTCACCTCTAATATTTTACTTACTGTCTTCTCATATGCAAAATTTCCCTTGTAGAAGTCCAGTGTGTGTGTGTGAGTGTGTGTGTGTGGTCTAACATTTATATGTATTACAGATTCCCATAAAGACATTCAATCTGTATTTGAGTGTTTACTAATAGGCCAAAGAGGAAACAGTCACCTCTCTACCCTTGGTGAACTGTTATGATCAGGTCTACTCCATTTTGGTTTCTGGTTGGCTTTTGCCAGCTGTTTCTGTAGTCTTCCACAATCGCCCGCCTGGTTCTCTGATACTTTGAATTAGTGTAGAACATGGACAGTATTCGCCTCCAGGCTTCACTCACCTCCATCTCTGACCTGGTTTTAGAAATCTTTCGTCAGCAGTACACCTTTCAAGTCAAGAGCTTCCGGCGTGTTGAGGCCCGGGCTTTATTCACCCCCAGGAAGTGGCGGGGGGGGTGGCTGCTTCCCCCGTGTCCTAAGCAGGAGAATGAACCAGGGTTTTTCTACTCATTGTTGCAGCAGGAGTAGAAGTCACTTTCCGTATTTCATCAAGTCTCCGCCTCTGGATAAAATAAAGTCTGTTAGGAAGCACAACTTGAATCACTAGCTCCTAAACCTTTGCTACCACCCTTATCTCTTGGCAGAATGTATAAAGTTCTGACACAAAATAGTCCCATTCCTAACATTTCAACATGGTGAGTTTTCATCTGTTTTTCTGTATTTTCACTAGCAGTTTAAAGGAAAATCTAGTGAGGCTTCCTTGGTATTATTACTTTTTATGTGGTCACTCCATTTGACTTGATTTGGCTACTTCATTACTTTCAAGGAAAATGTCAAGCTTCCTTTACAAAACTGAAAAATGTCTCTCAACTGGTTTGATATAGTTGCTTCATAGTCATTGGCTCCTTACCACTTTAGTCCTCAATATTCTTTAAAAATCTTATATCACACCTTTATTTCTTCACCTTACATTGCTACTTCCTATACCACTTATAAAAATCAAGCTAAAGGGACTATATTTTGTATCAATCAAGGCAAGCAAGGAAGTGTTAGTACTGAGCCGGAGATGGCAGCCCTTATATGTACTTGCAGCTGGTCCAGAGGCTGAAGTAAGAGAATCACAGTTTCAAGGTCAGTGTGGGCTATGCAGTGAGAATCCATCTGAAAGAAGGAAGGAAGGAACAAAGGAAGGAAGGAAAGGGGGGAGAGGGAGGAAGGAAAAGAAAAAGAAAGAAGGAAAGAAAAGAAACAAAGCAAGCAAGAGTCTAGAGATGCAGCTCAACACGAAATGCTTCAGGCCTTGGATTAACAACAAGAATAGTATTGAAATATAAATAGAGTGTTAAAATCCTTCCATTCATTAAAAATACAATATTGTCTTTAAAATAAATATACATTCACATGAAAATAAATTTAGTTTCATAGAGTTTAATACATTGTTTTTTATTGAATGTTGCTCTGTATAAATGAATCTCTCATGGCTTGGTAACAGCATCATATACTAAGTAATTTCTACTTGTGATGTTGACCTTTTTTTTTTTTTTTTTTTTGGAGACAGGGTCTCGCTTTGTAGTTCAGGCTGGCTCTGAGCTCACTATGTAGCCCAGACAAGCCTCAAACTCAGCAATCCTCCTGCCTCTGCCTCCCGAGTACTGGGATGACAGGCATGAGCCACCACGCCTGGCGTTGTTGACCATTTTTTACATGAAAAAAATGGAGGAGCAGATATTAAGGGGTGACATTTCTTTAAGGAAACATGTAGAAAGACAAGGGCATAAGTCAATTAACAAAAAATTGAATGATCTCTATTTCAATCATGTTGTAGCACTTACATGTTGATTATTTCATTCTTCCAAACAGTTGATCTTGACTCAGTGATGCAACTGAAAGAATTAATGGGGAGGAGGAGAATGAACGTTATAAGATCAAGAATGAAGGAGAACTTAAAATGACATTTCCTTTACTTAAATTTAGTTCAGCTGAGCAGAATGGATTGCTCTAAATATGAGCTGTGAACAACTAAGCTAACATACTTGGCTACATTTTTCACAATTGAACAACTCAATAATATTTCATTTGAAAAATTAAATGTATCATAAGTTACTCACTTGAGCAAATATCTTAGCTATAGTCCATTTTATTATACTTACTGAACTATCACCTGTCACCAATCAAAATGTGAAGAATCATTTAACATATAAATTAATAAATCTGTTTATAGGTGCCCACTGAGATAAGTGGAAAATCACACTGATGGCAAATCTACTTCAAAAACATTGCCATTTATGATAAGAAATGCTCTTTTGATTCATCTTGTCTCTGTTCTGTATGCTTAGCTCTCAGATCTGCTTTCACATGTTTTTGCTCTATTTCTTCTTTTTGAAAAAGAACATTGTAACACTGAAAATGGAGTGAGCAGGTAATTTCTTCTGGTTAAAAAGGAGGACATATTGCTGTATGCAATAAAATGGCTTCAACTATTATAAATCTAAGTACATTTGTAATACCGTATATTGCAAGCTAACACATAAAGAAGTAGGTTCGAAATTAACTCCACAAATTTGTCCATACTCTGAACCCTCCCTATTCTTCACACTTCTTAAAAATTTACATTGTTGGGCCAGTGGGTTAGCTCAGTGGTTCCAGCGCCTGCCTTGCAAGCGCAAGGTCCTGAGTTCGATCCCCGGTAACGGTAACCACATACAATGCTGGGCGTGGAGATTCACACCCACCAGCAATCAATACCACATACCACAGTGCCAGGCATGGTGGCTCACGCCTGTCATCCCAGCACTCGGGAGGCAGAGGCAGGAGGATTGCTGAGTTCCAGGCTTGCCTGGGCTACATAGTGAGCTCAGAGCCAGCCTGAACTACAAAACGAGACCCTGTCTCAAAAAAAAAAAAACAAAAACTTATGTTGTGTTTCATTCAGTAGGATGTATGTCTTCAAGGCCATAAGGTCTCTTGAATTCAAAGGCCAGAAAATGAGTACTAGTAATTCTTCTGCTGAAGCCCTGGTGTCTTTCATTTCCCAAAAGCACATCCCTCTACATTTGCTTTCGCCCTTTCTGGGGTTACGGCTGTGACTATGTATGGCTACTTACCTCGATCTGTTGCTGTATTTACCTGCTGTGAAATTTGAGGTTTTAGCTTACTTGCATTTCCTCTTTCTAAATTATTAATAGTCCCAGTGTTCTGCTAGAATAATATACATGAACTCTCTACATTGATTTATGTACCTTCCATCATGAACAATAAGGAACATAGGACACTTACCTTGTCTTTCTCTCTTTGATAGTCTTCTCTCAATAATCATTTTACTGTGTCAAAATTACAATTATTGTGTTTAAAAATTTTTATTTTAAAAAATTTATTTGTACATGTTTGGAGTCATCTTGGGGAGTAGTTACATGCTTCTATTTCTTTCTTCTCTTTTAAAATCCCTTTTCCCTTCCCTGCTCATGCCTCCCTTCCAGTTCCCTTCCCATGTTTCATTCTTGTTGATGGTATTTGTCTCAGCTCGCGCTCTGCCATGTAATGTTTATAGTCACTACAGGCTATTAGGTGCCTCTACACGGCGTGTCTTTGCCCTGCTTATTTCCCCTTTCCTTTCTCCTCATTCCCCACCCTTGTTTTCTTGGACCACTTCTCTATAGCAGAAGATCCACCCTCTTGTCCCTTTCTGTTCTTCTTTTCTCGTTTTCATTCTTTGCACTTTGTCTCACTGAAATGACAGCTATTATATGCTATTTAAGCTTAGGTGTCTCAACTATTTCACTCAGCATTGTGTTTTCCAGGTGCGTCCATTTTCCCAATAACGTCTCTAATCGGCCATTCTTTTTAGCTGAGAACTATTCCATTATATATAGATGTGCCATTTCCTTCATAGGCTGCTTCCAGGATTTAGCTATTCCGAGTTGAGCTGCTGTTGTTATGCGTGTATCACTGTGGTACGACATCTTTTTTTTTTTTTTGTAGTATGCTGTCTTTTTGTTTGGTTGTGTGGAGTGTAATGTCTTAAGCGCTCTAGGAAAGATACCAAGCAAGTGAACTCATGGCCCCTGTGGCATTTCGAACTTCAGTTCTTTGAGATCTCCCTGCTGATTTCTACAGTGATTGTAGTAGTTGGCGCTCCTGCCCACCGTGGCGGGAGGTCCCTCTCACTACCGCCTCCCAGCAGCTCCACTGCTTCGTCCCGCAGTGACCGCCACTCTTCCTACGCTAAGATGCAATCTGTGTTGTTTTAACTTGGGTTTCTCTACTGGCCAAAAAGGTTGAATATTTTTTCATGTATTGTTGACCATTTGTATTTCTTCCTCTGTGACATATCTGTTTGTTTCTCTTCTCCGTTTCTTGACTGAACCCTTAATTTTACATACTTTAATGTTTTTTGTTCTTTATGTGTTCTAGATATTGGTCCTCTGTCTGGGGAGTAACTGGAATTTTTTTTTCCATTCTGCAGGTTGTCTTTTAACTCTGATTTATTCATTTGCTGTACAGAAGCTTTATAGTCTGACATTATCCCATTTGTTGATTCTTGTTGCTATTTCTTGTATCTGCTTAGAAAACCCTCTTCTACACATTTATTGCATTTTAGTGTAACCATAATTATCCATACACTGAAATCATGAGTATTGATTATTTGGCTTTAATTTGTATAACCAATTTATGTAGAAAACATGGAAGGATTACTTTACTGTAAAATTCATTGTTTCATGTGATTTGAGTAAAAGAAAAGAGGAAATATACCCTTATGTAATTTGAACTTTGCTATTTGAAAGAAAATTTCCCAAGTGTTTCAATACAATGGATCCTCTTTGAATATTCTAGCTCCTTTCACTGCTTTGGATCATATTCTTATATTGGCACTTTGGGATTTTTGTTTTGTTTGGGGTCACACATTTTATTTTACTGTAGCCAAACCTACCTTGTTTTCATTTATAACATGGGTGGTTTCTTCTCTAACCGCTTTTCTGTGTAAAAGTGTTAAGTATTAGCTCATCTCTGATGAATAATTTGATGAGCACAGAACTCAAGGCTTGACGAACTTTCTCAGAGCCTGTCTCGTAGGAAGCTTATGAGTGCCCTGATCTTAGTCCCTTTGATTCTTCCGGAGTAACTGGCCCTTCACCTGATACCAAACACCTGCTTCTCTGGCCTTATCTTGGACAGTGCCACGGCCCGTGGTGCCATA
>PVIC010033480.1:0-20110 GCA_004025085.1 Thryonomys swinderianus | reverse complement strand
CTGCTATGAATATTTTTACAAAAATACCAAAACTTAGCAATATATCTCATTTTACTGATTTACTCAGTCAAAATTTCTGCTCAGATTAATTAGCACACTTCCCGCTAAGTAAGTTCATGTGATTCTATGTACAGGCTGGCTCAGCAGGAGGAGAGCTTCCCCAGTACGTGTGAAGCCCTGGGTTCAGTCCTCAGTAAGGAACAAAAACAACAATTAAAAAAAAAAAAGAAGAAGAAACGAACTATGAATTTTCCCTTTCCCATCTCTTGGGTCACAAACACACTGTGAACTTGCAGAAAAACCAACTTTAT
The DNA here is from genome assembly GCA_004025085.1 of Thryonomys swinderianus. Lineage (NCBI taxonomy): Eukaryota > Metazoa > Chordata > Mammalia > Rodentia > Thryonomyidae > Thryonomys > Thryonomys swinderianus. The sequence continues at coordinate 19,799 of PVIC010033480.1, read as the reverse complement.
ATTTCTATGTTTGCTGAGTAATTTTCACCAGCTTCTATTTAAAAAGCCTTCATTTCAAATTATCATTTCCGATTGCAACTAAAAGAAAAAACAGAAGTTGCAGAAAGTAAAGCAGTAAAGCACATGCTTAGTGCATGTAGGACCTGATCAATTCCTATACAGCAAATGAACTCATGAACTTTTCCTTAGAAACAATATTTTCTTAAATATTTTGGAGTTAAATGTTTTGATTAATTCTTCCTTCTTTGGACTATTTCTTTCACTGGTCTTTCATATGAAATATATATGCATTCGTTGGATCAGAAATTCTTGGAAAAATGGTTCCCGGCTCATAATAAGCTTAAAATATTAGATAATTACATAAATAATGTCTTAAATCCATTCCCTCACAGTCTTCCAGATGTATACACATCAATACAGTAAACACACATATTGGCCAGAATACATGTGCCTCCTGTTCCTTTACTGGCTTTTGAAAACCTTCCACATGGTGACCACTGATAGAAAATAGTAGATTTTTGTGTTCATTTATTTTTTTTTTCAGTAATTTGATACTTAAAGTTTACCTAACACATACACTATAGTGTGATGGTAGTCAAGGGATAATTTCTGGAGCTAAAGTTTAAGTTTGTAATTTTAACCTTACTACTTATTAATTATATGACTCCATGGAGCCTAATTGATCTCTATGGATCTCAGTTTTCTCATTTATAAAGTGGCAATCTTCGAAGATCACTTTGAAGATTAAATAATCTAAGACATGTCTGTAGTGTGCTTAGAACACTGACTGGCACATAATACGTACCCAATACATTTAATTATTTCTCTCACATCTTAGGCTGTAGGCTCAGTACTGGGAATGAAATTTAATTAATAGGCTACAGTTTTCCACAGATTCAGTCTAATACTTGTGTTTTAAGTACTATTTCTTCCTAGATGTATCAATTGCTTACTAGAGAAATGGATTTAATGCAAGATATACATGTGTGTAAGGATTTACAAGACTGGCTTAGGTGGCCATCCCTAGAGTCAGGTGTGGAAGAGCACAAAACGGCTGTCTGCACACTGGAGACCAAAGGGTACGGTCACAAGCCTGAAGTTCCATGTAGGGTCGAGTGGGAATCTGTATCAGGAGGCTGGGCTAGAGCCTGAAGAGAAGGTCCAGAAGCCACGAGAAGATGGCTGAGGTGAAAGTGAAGCCTAGAGCTCTTCTGAAGAAACAAGTGGTTATACCATTCAGGAGACAAGCCATTGGCTACTGCCACTCACACCCAGGGTGAGTCCTCTGTCCACAGCGAATCCCGGAGCCACACCCTGAACTATACTGGTCCCATACAGCTGGAAGTTTTACTGAAATGGACACAATCAATTAACTATCACAATACAAAGATATTAATTTACAGATAACGCAAAGACTTTAAAGGTAAGAAAAAATTATAAAATGATTTTGAACATACAAGTTTAAGATATTATTTCTCTTTGTTTAATGTTTCACATATTGCTTCTGTTAAGGGTAATACTGTGTGAGAAAAGCATCAATATTTTTCCAGAACCAAATTATGGTTTCAGTTTATTTTGTGATTTATTGATTACCTTAAGGCATTAGTATTAATATTTTAAAATATTGTTGCTAATGTTTTATATCAGAAAGTTATCCATTTTAGGCCTGTGATTTTAAAATATTTATGTGATCTTAATCTATTCAGAGAAAGCCCACCCTTCACCAGTGGAAGCTCTGTCCACAAAAGTGGAAGTCAATGCAAAAGAAAAGAAAGCCAGGCAACCAGCAGGGCATGGTGGCACATGCTTGTAATTCTAGCACTTCAGAGGATGAGTCAGGAGGATTGCCTGAGCTCAAGGCCAGCATAGGCTACAAAACAAGTTCAAGGTTAGCCTGAACTATACATTGAAAAACAAATGAAACAAGAAAAGAAGTTTGTAAAAGGTTCACATCTAATGCCATCTTAATAATCCCTGGATAAGGATTTAAACCTTCATAAATATTTTTCTGCATTACAGCAAAATACATATATATATACCATAGTATTCAAGAGATCTTATTTTGAACAGGTGAAAATCTTGTTCTAGGCATAATCTTGAGGATTAGAGGGAAATTGAAAGTAAGAGTGGAAGAGTTGTGCAATATACACTACATTGTTTAGTTTTGAAAAGAGATGCCATGAAATGATCAAGAGTGCTTGTCAAATTTTAATTTTGCCTAGACAAGGACCTCAGGTTATTTGGCTTTAATTTTGGCTCAGTACTTGGCACCAACAAACTAAGAAAAACCTTACTATAGGTGACAATCTTGATGTAGGAATTAAGATTTTATTCCTCTTCAAAAGCATCAATATGGGACTCTACATAAACAACTATTTCCTTAGGGTAGTTGGGACTCAAAGCTACTTTCCACCTTGGAAATATTAGGAGTGTAACTCAAACTTTTGTTAGTTTCTAAACACCAGGAAGAGAAGCATGAAAAATGGACTAGGATGGTTACATAAGGATGAGAGAGAGAAGCAATAAAATAAGTATACATTATTAGCCAGGCTTTAGTTATTTTTCATAGGCACTCACATTTAGTCATTCTACTTTCTAAAATATGAAAAAAGACCAAAGTGGTGATATTTTGTTAATTCACCAGGTGCCAAAAATAGACTGATAAACTTTAAAGAACACTCCAACCAACCCAAGATGGCAAACCAGCCTGGGAACCTTAACGTGAGATTACAACCTCTGCTTGTGTAAGACTTCGAGGTAAAACATACCCTGTATTAAAGCGGTGTCCATGTAAATGTATATATTTTTTTGTGTATATGTGTACATGCACATGATGTACACGTAAGAACATACTGGGGAATTATTCTAAGAAATATATATATATATATATATATATATATATATATATATTAGCTAGGATATAGAGTTCTTTATCTCAGGCTATGAATGTCTTTCAAGTTAAAGACATATGACCAACCAAATGACTCTGGGTTGCAAATGGCAGCCCAGTGCCTTACCAATCATTTGTTTAACAAACCTACACATATTAAGCATTTCTCTTTGCTAGATTCCAGAGATACAAAATTTCATCAAGGATTTAAATGTTCCATGATGCAGACAAGATCACAAATAATTATTAGATAATAGGGAAGGGGCTAAAACAACTAGACAGCCTATGATAATTTCCAGTTGACACCAGAAAAACAATATACAGTTTGGAAACATTAAGCATTTGTATCTTCTCCATGTTCCTAACATCCAATGTCAAGTTCTTACTTCCAATTAATTATGTCCCACTCACTGAAAAATCATCATGTGTTTATAAATCATAAATGATAAATCTATTTTGCTATATCTGGCAAAATCAGGTACTATTCCAGACTCATGAGGCTAATGCTCTGTCTCCATATATCTCTTGGTTTACGCAGTTTCAGCTCTAATGACTAATGCCTACTATAATGAAACATTTCACCACATTATATACACATGAACACACACACACACACACACACACACACACACACCCCTACCTACACTTGCAAAGATAAACCTGTCTCTAAACATTCCAGGTAGAAAGACATTTCAGGTCTTGCTAACAATATTCTGGAGGTACAGTATAAGTGGCCTGAGCTGGGGAGTCTTTCACAGCTTCTACAACATCATTTGTAACAACACTTTTAACCATTCATACCACATCCAGGCTAAGCACCCTATGTTCAATCAAATGACTTGGATTAGGAGTATGTTTCCTTTTGCAAAACACCACACACACAAGTATAGCCAAATATATCTTCCCAAGTGTGTTCAGGCACAGAATAAATATCTTTAGGGCTATTACTTAATTAATATTACACGATACAATTACTCTTAGCCTTAGAGCAAACCAGAGATGATTCTGAAGCTGCATAAATTTTTCTCTGATGCTGTTTATTAGGCATCAAGAATTCCAAATAGTCCGTAGCTGTAGAGTTGGCCATGCTACAAGGCATCCTAAATCAGTGCCAGGCTAAAAATGGAACTTTTGACTATAATGAAACAGTGAGAAAAATAGAAAAGTATCCAATAAAGGCATGAAACCTCAAAGGCTACAGGTGATTCAGAACGCCTAGGTTCTAGAACTAATTATGCGCCTTGGTTACAGCTGCCAGTTAGGCCCCAGTCCCGGAGGGATGCTGCAAGCCAAACTTCTGGCGTGTGCCACGTCTGAAAAGATGAGACTGCCTCCACCTCCCCAATCAGTAAAACTGGGACACTAGATACAGCAAAAGTGCCTGGGTTAGAATCTACTGGGGAGTCACAGTTAAGCTACTTAATGATTAAAATTGCTTCCAAAGGGCATTATTTTCCTCTGTTTCATCAATAAGGAAGCAGGAGCCTCTGTACTATTTCACAGGGTGGGAATGCTTTCTGGAGTTAAATTGTCAAGAGCTGCTTTTTAAAATAGCAATACTCTTATCATAGTAAAACTTGCCTGCTGAGTCCAAAGGAATGTTGGCCTCATCTACCTTTGGATGTAGGAAGAATTTAAAATGTAAAGATGCCTGGCATGATTCCAGCTGTTGGCTACTATAGATACTTTTAAATATCCCCTCTTTATGGATCTGAAGGCATATGGATAAGCAGATATATGCTGTAAATGGAAAACAGAAGACCGTCTTTAAAAGTCCAACAGACTGAAAGAGAACAATAAGAAACCTTTATTTTTCTTTTGTCCACCTAAAGAATCTAACTTCACATTCCAAGAGGAAAAAAAAAAAAACACATAAATGAGCGCCGAGGCATATTACAATCCTTACGATGGTAAAGGCAGGGACAATTTTTTTTAAGTCCTCATGAAAACACTGAATCTAATGCTAATGTGCTGTAGAGCCCACTTTTTCTCTAATCCCCATCAATTTTTATTCAGTTCAGTCTGAAGCCCTCATATAACTACTTTAGAAGTCCCTTTACTCTCAATACCTCTAATGAGCAGAAATAACACAATAGGTTCTCCATTGGCAAACTGGACAGAAAACATAAACACTGATGTATTCCAATAGGAAATGTTGATATATACAATGTATGCAATGTTTTAGAACAGGCACATGCTCATGTAATTCTGGAGTATGCCAAGGATCAGGAGGTCAGACAGAGGATGTGTATTTTTGGCGTGGGTGCAAAGCGTATTTGGATAGGTTCTTCCAAAGTTGACTACACAAAGCTGAAAATTCAAAAGGAAATCTACAGTAGGAAAAGGTCCTACATGTAACTATCAGTGAGTTTTTTCACTTGGCCAGATTATAGTCTTAAAAGGGAAGCCAATGCTCTTATTAGACAATTTAATAGGCCATGCCTATATTTCAGTGAAAAGATTTTTACAAATAAGTCACTGTTCTGTAGGAATAGTAGAGAATGTATTCCATTTGAGATTCTGATACATATATATGTATATACATATATATACATATATAGATACATATATATATATACATATATATGTGTATATACATATATATGTGTTTGTGTGTGTGTGTGTATCTATCTATCTATAGTAATTCTGTGATGTGCAAAGCTTAAGAATGAAGTACAAACTGTAATTAGAGCTCACTTTCCCAGATTTAACAAAAATGTTCGTGCTGGGAGTAATGTACCAACACTATTGCCTATTGCAGTGGTTCTTCAAGAGGTAGGGAACTGTAAGAGATAATTAAAGGAAATGGGAATGAAGGACTAGAAAACTTTTGGCATCAGGAGTTGTTTTTTTTTTTTTTTAATTAAAATCCCTTTTACTTGAGAAGGAAGAGTTGTCCTGTGGACCATAGATATAATTGGGGTAAGCTTGGAAGGACATTGCTGGATTTTGGTAAATTATTTCTTACAAAGTTGAGGAAATTTTTGATCTTCTCACAGACTCAATTGTGGAATGTTGGCCCATGGAGCTGGGACCCCGGCTGGAGCAGCCCCAGGAGTCTGGCTCTTAGGAACGTGGACGGACACACTGGCATCAAACAAGTTTTCTTGGAAAAGATCTTTCCATTTTTGTTTCCTTGTTCTCAGATTTCATCAATTAGAAGAAAGAGGTACTTGCCATAAGCATCAATTTTTTCCACACCTAACTTATATTGTGATTGTTCATGAAAAGCCATGAAACTCCTTGGTCACAGTGTATGATTTCGCAGCCAGGAAGGCTCCAAACAACCACATCACTTATACTCACAAAATTATCCCACCATCAGTGCAACTCTTCAATGTCTGTGCTGATGAGATATTCAGAATTTCTTTGCTAATAATAAAAAATAAGCTAAAACAGAAATGATGAATCCAGAAAATCTGTTCAAAACATAAATTAACATTTTGGAAGCACATTGGGAAAAGAGATGATAAAAATCAGAAAAGAGTAAGTCAAGAAAGAGAGCTTCTGCAAAACATTTGAAATGTACATTTTTCTATTTTCATATCTACCACTTGTCCAATAAATTTTGAGATGAGTTCATATATTAGTCCTAATTGCCAGCCTAAATTATTAGGAAAACTTCTACTTGGAAATACCCACAGAATTATTCAATCACATTAGCAAATCTGTTCTAATACTGTTTGGGCACATAGGATCCACAAACTTCTGGATAGATACAGTGTGTGAGGAGTCTAGCAATACAACTAAATACCTCCCAGATAGTGAATAAAACCCAAAATTTGATTTAGTGAAAGCCCAGTTTTTGGCTTATCCCTGAGCAATATCTCAAATGGCTTGAAATGTCTTGTAGACATTAATTGGGGGATAAAAGTCAAATGGCTTCTAAGAAAGAATAAAAACAGCCTTTTTAATGTATTTCTTGCCATGGTAATTGTTACTATTTACTGAGCAGCACAAATCAGGTGATAGTTTCTTTTCCCTTTCCCTAAATTAGCAAAGATTGTCACTGCATCATTTGATGCATCTAAGAACTGTGGATAGAATCAAATCTCAAATTTTAGTCATGTTATCAAAACACTAAAATAAGCCTCAGAACTCTGAAGTATAACTGTCAATACAGTAATGAGAAAGAAATTAACAATAAGAGAATGTATAATACATTTTTAAAAGGACGAAGAGGAAAAATGACTTGTCAGGTTTTATCTACTTGTGTAAGTAGTCAACTTCCTCTTTAGAGGTTCATCAATTTTCTAGGTGGTTGAAATCGTTCCACGCTGCAGAATTTTCCCAAACTTCCAACACAGCATCCTATGCACCATAATGCAATTTGGATCTGAAAGAACCGATACATCTCTGGTGAGGGCTGCGCCACTCTCTTCTCACTGATGGCATGTGATCTAATAGATAAAGAAATGTGCTGAATTGTCATAGCATACATTTCAATGAGAAAATCACTATGGTGTAGAAATATTTATGAAAGCGCTGACAACATATCAATTAATAATGCCTACAAGATAGAAAGAGAGAATATTATATCTGAGTTGAATGAGAGCCAAGTCAAGCTAAGACTTAATTTCACGCAGACTCCCATACCGCAACACAGAAAATAATTTCACCTGTAGTGAGTGAGTCAGAAAATTAGAGGGGTGTGTGTGTGTGTGTGTGTGTGTGTGTGTGTGTGTGTGTGTAAGGAATTTGGGGGGCACGACCCTAAGATATTGGTAGAGTTTGCTTCTGAGGTACCATGGGTGAGAGAAGGTTGTATGCTTATTTTCATATGCATATATTTTGCCCTATTTGGATATTTTTTCCATATTCACTACTTAAAAGATCGTTTGAAAGAATGGCTAGAGATTAGATGAAGAGTATGTGTATTGAAGAATAAGTCAGCAATTGTTGAAGAACTATCCTGAGTTCACAATATCAGCTGAGCAAATCATTTTCCCTTTGACCTGAGGGCAAAGCAGTGACATCCAAGTTGTGCAAAGACGACTCAGTAAGGGGACGTAGTGCACCTCAGTCATGTCATTTCTTGGTTTTCTGTCCTTGAGCATTTAGTGTCTATCTTCTCATCCATAAAAAAAGGTGTAAATGTAAATGTGCACATGAATCTACACCCAGTAAGAATCACGCTGGTTGTAATCTAGCTGAACATACAAGGATGGGAGTGAGTCTTTTTTGACTAGAGACATAGAACTAGTGAACATTGTACTAAGTGACTGTAACTGGAGAGATTTGGAAGATGGTAGTTTTCCTGCTATTAAGAAGTAAATAAGGTCAGTAAGAGATCTTTCTTTTATAGTTTCTTCTTCCTTCCTATACAGTTTCTTCTTCGGCTTGGCTCCAAGCTGCTTTTACCTGTGATACTTGCCTCTAGTTATATAAATGCTCAATACTTCTCTGCATTTCAATGGTTCTACATTTCTGAAAAAATAGCAGCCAGCCCGCCATCAGCCCCCAACCCCATTTATTAGTCATAAATGTTCCTCCAATAGCAATTTAAATATCTACTGATTTGTTAATATAGGTAGTCAGGAGTAAAACATTATTTCTTTTCTTGTTTTCCTAAACCTACTGGTAGGCCAAACAGATTCAACTCAGATTCCTAAAATGATGCTTCTCCAGCAAAAATCTATTCAATGTGTTTTAAATCTTTAAGAAAGTTTAACTTTTAGCTGCAGCTTAAAAATTAAACTATGTCAGTCAATACTGCAACTACGCAGACGCAACAGATTTCTATTTGAATGACTTCGTTATTTCATGGGTAGTTCAGCAAAACATTTCATGAACTCTTAGCTTGTACCACATCAGTATGAGGCCAGGAGATATTTACTTGAAGGTAACCTGGAAGAAAACTGAAAACAACTCTTCTGGCTAAGCTGATTGCTTCCCATTTGGAAACTATTTCCCCAATGTCCCCGAAGAATGAACTGTACTTTTGTGTAGAAACTCGGAAGATAATTGATTATTTGCCAAGAGTCTGTTTGTGACTTGCCAATTATTATTTTTTTAATCTACTCTTGGGACATACTTTCAATTTCACAGTCTTTTGCACACTGTGGACAGAGGTGTTTAATTTCTTAAAAGAAAGTGCACATGTTCCTTCTATTATAGTGAGACTAGGAGCTTGGGGGGGTAGGGAATAATATCCAGGGAACAAATACCTACGCTGACATTTGCATGTTACTCCACCCATACAGTGGAGGTTTAAAAGCTAGGAAGGGAATTAAGAACAGTCATTTATTGTGTCAGAAAAGAAACCCTCGTGTTTCACTAGCTTAGATGTTCTGTCTGAGAGATGGTAAACAATCTTGGAGACAGCGCTCTTTAATTGTTTATGGATTACTTCATTTTATTTTACTGTTAAAATAAGAGTTTCTAGCATAGTTACGGCAATTTTTGTCAGGAAACAGTTGTTTTCCTCCTACAGACTAACATTCCTGCAGGCAAGGCAGCAAATTAACCAATATAAATGTTTCCTTCAAAACACAGAAATCTTTTATCTATTTAGGAACAGATCATACAGTATAACATGCTGAACTATTTCTATTAAGCCCAAAGATGACAAAAAATTGAAAAGAATAAATCCATTATAAAGAATTCATATCTGCTGCTTTGTGAGCAATCCATAATACACCGTATTGTGCAAACTATGGGAGATGATGACCCAACAATACAGAATGTAGAGAGGGCTTTTGACAACAGAAAAGCATAAGAGAGAATATCATTTAATGGAGAGTGGAAAAAAAAATGAGCCTGAATTCTTTTTCCCCCTTTATTTGTTGTATCACTTTGTAAAACCTCTCTATGCCTTGCTCTCTTCATCAGAAAAATGAGACCTATGGTTTTATTTTTATAAAGTGCTTTAGGATTTAGGAGAACTCAGAATCAGAATGCATTATATGATGAAAACCACCATGGTGCATGTCACATGACTAAGGCAGAAAAGAAACTAGGAGTGAAAAGCAAAACATGAATCAGCAATGAACACTCATTTTGTTTGTTTAAAACCCCAGGGTGTGCAAATATATTTTAGAACTAAAGTCGACCCTCTCCCTGTACAATCACATATTACTCTGTCTGGCTCTGGTTTTGAAACCAGAGTTTAATGAAAAGACTATAAATACAGGAAAGTGTCGGGGGGGTAGGTAAAGGGCAGGGTGTCTCTCAAGTGGACTCCGAGTCACTGGGATGTCACCAAGAGAGATATGAACACTGACTTCTTTAAAGACAAAACAGAGTCCACTCTGGTTTTCCCTTTGACTCAAGCCTATACCTGGTTCTAGAAAAGTTATTTCTGTAGGAGACACATCAACAAAGGAGCAATAGTCTCCTCTAATTGTTCAAACACACATGGCGGTTAGGACAACAGGAGGAGCAGAGGAGGAGACAGTGTGGGGCACAGGCTGAGATTCAGGTGGAGACTGCACTAGAAAGCAGGGGTTCTAGGTGCCTGTGCCCACCCTACATGAACTCACTGCATCATCTTCACCAAGCCAAACTCTGGACAGTGCTTTCTCAGCTGACACTGAGGAGGGCAGAGGTGATGAACTGGTTTAAACTGTTTTCTTCTAAGACCTAGATTTCTATGATTCTTTGGGTATTGTTGTGACCTGAAATACACAATCCATTAGGAAAGGTTAAAAATACAACAAGTTTTTTTGTAAATAAAAAATAAGCCAACACTACTATCTGGATGATAGAAATGAGTACCCAAAATCTCTAACAATCATGTGACTAGTTAGTGGCAAAATCACACTAAGAAGTGTGACCACAGCTATGTAAATACAGTATCTTTTCTCTAGTATGAGAACCTATAGATGTATATGAGTTCTAGAATGTATGATACATTTTGTGAAAAGAAAATATTCAAAGGGAATGTGGTAGGGGTAAGTAATAAAGTGAAAGAATAAATATAATTTGAAAAGAAAAGTACATGTATATAGAGGCTGGGGGTGGGGGGGTGGATAGGGGTATGGGTAAAAATGAGAATGAACTCATCTCATATACAAATTTCCCAGTGGGTACAAATTCCCCAATGTTGAGTGTGATTGTGAGCTGTATAGAAAATGTACCAATAAATAATTCAATTAATAAAAATCAGCCCCCGATTTTAGAATTTTACCATGGAGTGATATATTTTAATATCCTAGTGGAGTCTTCTAACTTCTACAACTCCCGAAGTGTAAAACCAAATTCACTTTAAAACGTTAAGTGATAAGCACGCTGGTGATACCAGCCAGAGACACTAATTCCACGATGTTGTATTTATCAGATCAGTGTTATTCCCACGTGAAACTGTTCTTTCTGCATCTCTGCTTTTTGGTTCATGTTTTTCCAGCAACAAAAACCCCGGCACCAGAGCTTCACATACACGCCATGCCACACCTCTGCAGCTTCCCAGGCTCCCAATACAACTGACTGCACCTCTAACTTCTTTCCTTATTCTAAACTTTTTTCTTCATTCTCAACATGTTTGCATCCTTTATGCCTTTCTATTCTTCACCCATTCTCTCCTAACATGTCTCACTTATATATTCTTATATATCCCTTTATACTCCTTCTCCACAGCATCCTTTAAAAAACTTTCTAAATAAAACTAAACCTCCTTAAAAATCACTATGATTTTATTAGCTTACACACAGAAAAAGGTCTCATCTTCTTAGTAGGAAAACCAAAACACCCTTTCTGCCCAACACCTCTTTTTTCAGCTCAGCTTCCTCCATCTCCCCCACATTCTATCCTCTCTCAAGAACAAATGTTGCAGATACTTTCCAGGCACACCACTGTGCCTTAGCATATGCCAGGGTCTCAGCCTGGAAATCCCCATTCCTTTCCCATTGCTCACATGAATAAAATCCCATTCATCTCTTAAGCCACAAGTACACATCCTGCCTCGAAGTTTCCCTGAACTCCACATTCCCTTTAGAGTCAACATAACCCTTTCTAAGCCGCTTCTCCGCTTTGGACAGGTTTCCACTGTGGCCCTCATCACATGGAAATGTAATTGTCAGTCTGTGTGCCTCCCCAACCTCCAGGTTTGGTTTTTCTACACATTTCTGCACAGAACCCCGAAAGACAGAAAGCACTCAGTATACATGTATGCCTATGAATGAATGAAAGCACGAACAAGCACCAGTCAGTTTACTCAACTATTACTTTATGTTGTTCAAAGTTCAAAGAAAGAGACATGCAAAACAAAACAAAAAAATGAAACACAAAAAATAGAGAAATTCTCTATAAATAAAAAAAGAAAAACTCTGATTGGGATAAGACCTATGCATAAAATAGAGTTGAATGTTGGAACAGAGAATGGCTGAGAGTCTGTGCAATGTAGTGAGGCCCTGGCTCAAAGTAAAAACAGCACTGAGGATACAGTGCGGTGCACAGGCTGTGGGGTCACTTTCCCACCTCTGTCATTCAGTTGCCATTTTGATAAATTAGCAGTGGATCTTACTGAGCCAGGAAGTGTAATGAAGGACAGCCCAGCAGGTTTTGATTTCGACAACAAGGAGACACTAGTGCTATGCACTCAAGTCTGGGACAGGAGTGACTTAGTGAAGACAAAATTAAATTACTCTTTCGGTCTCTTCTATTTGTAGATACCTGTAGATATCTAAGAAGAGTGTCAAGTAGGCAGTTAGATACAGGAATCTGGTGGCTTAGAGGGCATCACAACCAGAGAGACACACTGGAGAGCCATCAGCACTCAAATAAATAGTATTTTGAGAAGCTGAATGAAAGTATCCTTTGATGAGAAAGTATACAGATTAGTAAGTAAGACCAAAACATTGGACACACTCTAAAATACCAAGTTCAAATGAAGAAGAACCAGTGAAGTATACTCAGGTGCACTAGGTTACAAAATATATCAGGAGATCGTGTCAGCAGAGCAGAAAAACCAAGAAGATAAAGTCCACAAAGAAGGAGGCGGTGGTCAACTTTGATGAACTTTGCTGAAAGCTCATGTAAAATAAGGTACTGAGTTTCTTTCGTGTAGGTTATCCCGTGAGCTGGGTGGCCACTCTAAGGTAGGAAAGAAAGCCTGATTTGAATTACACTCTACTTTATACGAACTCATGAGAAGAAGAGGGGTGTGGTGGGCCGCGCCTGTAATTCTAGTTACTGGGAAATGGAGGCAGGGAGACTCCAAGTTTGATCCCCGCATGGGCAACTTAGTGAGAGCCTTCCTCAAAAATAAGTTCAAAAAGGAGCTGGGGATGTAGCTCAGAATTACCTGGGTTCCAACTCCAGCACCACCAAGAAAAAAATGTTAATAATGAAACAAAATTTACAAAGTAATGATAAACTAGAAAAAAAAAATATCTCTAGTTGAAGCAAAGCCTAAAACAGGCAAAACTAGAAGAGATTTGAGGTGGATTCCAGGGACACTCTCACAGCAGCACAGTTAATCAAAGAGAATGTAATCTCTTTTTATTGCAGAGAATTAATCTATATATTTTATATATGATGAACATTAATGTATATATACATGATTTATAACAAAGACACACATCCTGTGTTATAGTTTCCTTTTGATAGTTTTATTCCTGACCTATAGATCTAGTTCCACTCTCATCGTGTTTTGAGTATTAACCAATTTAATCATTCCTTTTTTTTTTTTTTTTTTGTAGTACCGGGGACTGAACTCGGGCCCTTGTGCATCCAAGGTCGGCATGGCACCACTTGAGCTAAATCCTCAGCCCTTTAATCATTCCTTTTATTTTTCTTGATGTACTAAACTGAAATAATTGCTGGTCAAAAATAATTCAAAATATAGTGTACATGTCTTATGAATCCAAAAACCTATTAACAACTAAACAGTCGCTTGTGCTTTTAGAAATCAAGAAATAAGGATGTCTATCTATCCTATGACAGCATTTATGTCCTAATATTCAAATAACAAATATGTGATTGCCTATTATTTTCTAAATAAGCTCTAATGTTATATTTATGGATTGGAAAGAAAACTCTCTTTAAGATCTGTAGAACGAAGGTAAAATGAAATGGCACATTCTATAATCAAACCGTCCGTCATAGCAAAGCTAAATCAAACTATTTCCTTTTACAAATTCTGTATCTCAAGTTGTTATTGTGGCTTTCTCCAAAGAGATGACGAAGACTTCACCAGTGATAAACTGCCCAAAGAAACAGAGATAATATGAATGAAAACATTTGCCTCTATTTCCCTGTGTCAATTTGTATTCTTCTAATTCCTGAGGACTTCTGTGATTAAAATATGGGTACCCTCAAAACATAAACATGCATGATTTAACCTTAATTCCAATGAACTTGAATTAAAATTAACTCAAATTCCCACTTGTGACCTATTGATGTTCCCAGACGTGTGGATACTCATGCTTGTGGGGTGCAAGAGATATTTTAAAAATTTGTATATAAGTGGAATTTCTTATTTAGAAACAGGAATGAATATCACACAGTTAGTGTTCTTTCATGGAACAGAGAAAGATGTCCGAATGTGATTCTGATGGACAGCAAGCTCAGCTTTAGCAAAGCTGGAGTGATCTGCTTGGGTTCACCACAATAATTTTATAATGATATTAAAATAAATGTGATCCATTTTAAATTTTAGGTGCCACAAAGCATTATGTCAGCTATTACAGTGAGGCAGTGTTAATACCACTGCACATACTGTGCCTGCACACTTGGTCTGGGTAACAGTATAAAGAGATTTTACATAGAAAACAAACAACCAAAATTCCTACAACATAAAAAACAGGTGCTAAGTGGGACTGTGAGCACCTGTAAGTAAGTATATGGTACAATGGTTCATGAAATAAATAATATGTAACGCTACCTGAACACAGGTTCTTATGGCCAAGCTTGTCTGTTTCACTTAAATTGTTTCACAATCATATTTTGTTTTTCAGTGCACTTTTCCCTGCCTTTACCAGGCTACTGGTAAACTTAAAAGACAAATTTTTTTTTCTCAGCCACCATCCTTTTTTGTATCTTTGATGAACTAAATATGTTCAGTCACTTAAAACCTTCCTCAAAATACACTAAACACAAACCAAAGTGTTTCCTCTAATAATGTGCACAATATCATAAAACAGATTTCGCAAAGAAAAAAGAATTTTGGCCTTTAGGACAAGTCTAGGTAGCTCCGTTTATTTTTGGAGAGTCCCTTTTGAAGAATGTAACTGGCTTATTTTAGGAACATGATTAGTTCATCAATAATACTTAACCAACCATAACATCGAGATGAGCCTGGAATAGGAGCCACGATGCTGAGTCACAGTGTACAGCCAGCTGGCATGACTTGGCAAAGAGTGCTTTACAAGATAGTGAACCAGCTTGTGACTGTCTCGGATGCAACCTGCCCACTCTCCGAGTGCCGTAGGTGTGGCACGCAGCCTCTGTGAGCTGCCATCATCCATTTTACTACACCCTGGCACGTGGCACACATTCCTCGTGCAGCACAGTTGGGAAGTGGAGGGTGATGAATAGGAAACAGCAGGGAAAAAAGTGCAGATAAAAGGGAAATGAACCTTCATAGCATAATAACCATTCAAGGAGCTTGAAAGAACTATGCATATTGGGAGCTTCTAACAAGATACAGAGCAGTATCATCAGATGTAATATATGCTGCAGACAATCACAAGACAACTTACAGAAAAAGGACTTATAACCAGGAAACATCTTTAACTGGCATTTTATGGGGATGCATTTATGCTCAGAACCAGAGGTTTACCTAGTTATATTCTGTGGTAACCTACCCTAAAGATTCTCTTATGACTTGAGGAAAAATGGGTGGATTTATAACCATCTGTACAGCTACTTCTCACCTACCAGTTCTCAGTCAGCGTATTAGTAACTGAACCAGATGGGTAAGTGCAAAAGCTAGTCTTGCTGTTCCAAAGACTGAGCATGTGTGTACTTTTAGGAAAGTAACTAAAAATCACTAGTTTACGTACCTAATGTTTTTTTTTTTTATAACTGGGAAGGATTTTTGCTATATTCTGAGTACCCACAAGAGTGTTATGCACTGTGTAACACTAAAGAATTACTCACTGCTCTGACTCACAATAAAAAAAGCAGGGGCTAATACCAATTAACCAAATAGGTGTGTATTACCATGGCAAGGATATGAAACATGTACATAATAATTCTGAAGTTTTCACCATTACTCCCTGGAGATAAATTTTGTCTAATTTCTAACTTGTGAGTCACTGGCCAACTCATTACAATATAATCAATGCATTACTGAGACAGAAAAATCCTGGCAGTACAGCAAGACTCTAGAAATGTCAGTTTCTAAATAAATGTCCAAGTCTTACACATCTATCATAAATGGCTAATAAAGGGGTGCCAAATCATCCCTGTTGCTGAGGTAATTGTTCTACTTTAAAATTTCTTAAGATCTATTGTATTAGTTCCCAGATCAAAGCCATCCCTCTTGGTCCTTCTTCCCTTTGTTCTTCAATCATAATGTAGAATTAGAAAAATTATTTGACAATGAGATAACTGAAGTTATTTCAGTGGTCTTAATGTAGCCTTTAAAAAAAAATCTACTTAGCAGGTTTTGTCAGGGCAATCTGGATTTGCTTGCTAAGCTTTATGACAGAAAGCCTGCACATCCAAGCTGTGGCTTGTAAAGGACGAGTTTGGGGTATACAGCCTGAAGTTTTCCTGTGAAGTCTGTGGGGAAGCTGCGTGTGGTGGTGCACACCTGTAATCCAGTGCTCTGGGAGGTTGAGACAGCAGGACTGCAGGTTCAGTTCTACCTGGGAAACCCAACAATTTAGCAAGATCCTGTTCTCAAGACAAACAAATAAAAATGTGTTAAGGATGCAGCTCAGTATAAAGGACATGCATTCAATTCCCAGTACCACACACACAAATTGAAATATTACCCAGTATCCCACTGATATACAAACTTCTTTGTATCTCTATGTATTAGTTAAAATAATTTTTTAAAAAAATATAGAATCTGTGAGAAAGGCTTTAATACCTTAATTATATTTCCAACTGTACATTCTGTGTCTCTTATCATTAAGACTATAAACTCCTAAGAAACAACTCCAGATACATTAAGTCACCTTTATCTTTGACAAAGGAGCCGAACATCCTCAATGGAGGAAAGACAGCCTCTTTAACAAATGGTGCTGGAAAAACTGTGCTATAACTTGCCCAAAACTAAAGCTTGACCTGTCTCTTTCACAATGTACTAAACTAAAATCACAATGGATTTGAGACTTAAACATTAAAACAGAAACACTAAACCTGCTGCAGAACAAGTTAGGTAAAACTCTTGTAGACATTGGCTTAGGCAGACACTTTATGAACAAAACCTCCTTAGTATGAGAACTAGTAGAAAGAATCAACAAATGGGATCTCGTTCTCCTAAAAAGCTTCTGCATAGCAAATAAAAACCCATTGGCACCGCTAAAAGACAACAAACAACATGGGAAAAAATCTTTACTAGCTGTTTCTCAGACAAAGGGCCACTGTCTGGAATATATAAAGAACTTAAATTAGTCCCCTGAAGTTTAAAGACCCAATTCAAAAATGGGCATCAGAAATGAACAGACACTTTTCAGAGGCAGAAGTCAAAGCAGCCAAGAAGCATATGAAGAAATGTTCAACATCACTGGTCATTTGAGAGATGCAGATGAAAACGACACTGAGATTTCATCTCACTCCACAAAGAATGGCTGCTATTGTCAAATCAACCAGCAACAAATGCTGGCAAGGCTGCGGAGAGAAAGGAACCCTTCTCCACTGTTCATAGGATTGTACACTTGTACAGCCATTGTGTAGATAAGTGTGGAGATTCCTCAGAAGACTAGGATTAGAGGTCCCATTTGACTCTGCTATTCCCCTACTAGGAATATACCCAAAGGAATTAAGATATTCATATTGTAAAGACATATGTGCACCCATGTTCACAGCAGCGCAGTTTGTGATAGCCCAGTTTTGGAAACAACCCAGATGCCCATCAACTGAAGACTGGATAAAGAAGATGTGGGTTTTTTTATACAAAGGAGTGCTACTCTGCCATAAGGAATGACAAGTTTCATTCATTTATGTGCAAATAGATACACCTGAGGACACACTAATAAGTTAAATAAATAGATCCCAGATATGTAAATACTGTATCTTTTCTCTGGTATGAGAACCTGTAAATGTAAATGAGTTCTATAATGTATGATAGATTTTGTAAAATAGGAAATATTCAAAGGGAATGTGGTGGAGGAATGTAATGAGGGAAAAGAATAAATATAGTTTGGAAAGAAAAAGAAATAGCATGTATATAAGGGGTGGGGGGTTGTGGGTGGGTAGGTATATGGGTAAAAATGAGAATTAATTTCTGTCATATACTGGTAAAAATTCCCCAATGTTGAGTGTGACTGTGAACTATATATAAAATGTACCGATAAATAATTCATTTAAAAAAGACTATAAGCTCCTAAGGACTTAGTATAGTGTCTTAGACATAATAGAAGCTAAGTAAATATTTAAAGATTATTCATTAAGGAGGATTCTATAAATTACCATATGGAAATTCACAGAAAAGTCTTCTTTGAAAAAACAAAGTGTTATAGACACTGTTTTGTTTCTAGGTTTTTGAGAGACAGTTCAACAAAAAATTAACAACAATAACCAGTGATAACAATGTTTAAAAGTTTAAAATCTTTCATTGTTCAGAATAAATAATTGCACACTGAAAAAGTTCTTCAGTTGTAAGACACGCAGGTTCAGGGAAGCTTTAGAATTAACTTGGCCTAAATGTGGAACCACAGAAGAGGACCTGTAAAGGGTAAATAAACAACTTCCTTGGGATGCAGCTTCACTTAAGGATTTCTTCAAATGGAAATGAACTTGTTAGGAGACACCAGGTCCCTGTGGGAAGAAAGCAACAAAAACTGACTTCATTTCTGTGGTTTCCTGTGGTTAAGGTGAGTCTGACAGTTGATTCTCTTCTGGATAAGAACAAAGTTTTTAAAATTGAATTCTTTATTGCTACATTTTATATACAGCTCATGATCACATTCAACATTGGGAAATTTGTACCACTATATGACACGAATTGATACTCATTTTTACCCATCCCTACCCATGATTATAAACAAAGTCCAATTTTTCTGTCTTCCTTTTGTCCTAGATGGTCTCTTACCAGAATTTCAGTGCACAACATCAAGTTTAGTGAACTGTCCAAGGTTATTGTGCGTTTTCCAAGGAAAAAAAGACATGAAAATCACAGTCAACTATATGCACTAGTTTCATTAAATCTTTAAATTGTCTGGGACTTATGAGAGGGTTATTCACAAAGTCACACTCACCCCAGCTTCGGAAGCTATGTGGTCTTTGTGAATGGATGGTTTCTGTTTTGTTCTGTGCTATATGATCATTATCTTGCTTATCGTCAATGTCTTGCATGTTTACATTGTCTAGGAGTGTACTGACTGTACAGCACAGTAGTTAGGAGATTAGCATTTGGGGCCAAATAAAGCTGGCATGGGGTGCAAGTTCATAATGCTAGGAATCTTCCAGGGAATCCTCATGAAAAAGTCAGGACAATATCTGAATCTCAGTTTCACTCCTTCATCTGTCACCTATCATCTTATAAAACACTAGATAATCAAATACCCATAACATTTAATATATTACCTAAATACGAATAAAATTCTCAACATTTTCTCCTGGCACACAGGAGGTACTTGATGTCATCACAAAGTGGATAGGCGAATGTAACTATTAAACATGAAACTGGAATCCTAGTCTTTTTACTTCCTCTCTGTACATGTAATAGAAGCTGTTCTAAAAGATTGCCGAATTTAGTTTTATTAACTCAAATTCAGTATCTTTTATAGGCAGGTAGGAGGGAGGAAATTTCTTAGTTTTTTAAACACAAATGAATTGAGCTATTTTTTTTTTTTTT
>PVIC010033479.1:0-20134 GCA_004025085.1 Thryonomys swinderianus | reverse complement strand
ACACCTCCCCACCCCCTATATACATGCTCTTTTATTTTCTTTCAGAATCATATTTATTCCTTCCCCTCATTACATCCCCACACCAAATTTCCTTTGGAAATTTCCCATTCTAAAAAGATTATCATACTACTAGAGCTCATTTGCATCTACTGGTGCTCACATCAACGAGAAGATCTGGTATTTGCCTATCTGTGCTCTACTGATTTCACGCCTTAGCGTGTCTTCCAGGTGCATCCATTTGCACATAAATGAATCAATCTTGTCATTCTTTATGGCAGAATAGTACTCCATTTTATAAAAAACCACATCTTCTTTATCCAGTCTCCAGTTGATGGGCATTTGGGTTGTTTCCAAGATTGAGCTATCATGAACTGAGCTGCTATGAACAAGGGTGTACATCTGTCTTTCCACTGTGATTTTCTAAGTTCTTTTGGGTATATTCCTAGCAGGGGGATGGCAGGGTAAATGGGATCCCTAGTCCTAGTTTTCTGAGAAACCTCCACACATATCTCCACAATGGTTGCACAAGTCTACAATCCCACCAACAGTGGAGAAGGGTTCCTTTCTCCCCACAGCGTCACCAGCATTTATTGTTGGTTGATTTTGTAATAGCGGCCATTCTTTGTGAACTGAGATGAAATCTCAGTGTTGTTTTCATTTGCATCTCTTGAATGACCACTGATATTGAACATTTCTTCATATGTTTCTTAGCTGCTTTAACTTCTGCCTCTGAGAAGTGTCTATTCATTTTAGATGCCCATTTTTGAATTGGGTCTTTAAACTTGGGGAGGCTGATCTGTTTAAGTTCTTTATATATTGTAGATGACTGTCATATAATTATATGATGATGGCTCTCCCTAAAACTATGCAGTCCAGGCAGTGTCACTCTAATGGTACATTCTACTGAGCACCTTAAAGAAGATAAAAATAGCCTAATAGCTGTGGATAATAATGTCATCATGATTATTATCCTAAAGCTATGTTTGCTTTTGAACATAATTATGACTTTTACACTTGATCTTAGCCAAAAGGCCGAGAAGCGATAATTATGACTTTTAAAAGGCAATCAAAAATAAAACATCAAGGGTCGGAGATTTAGCTCAGTGGTTCTGGCAAGTGCAAACTCCCTGGTTCGATCCTGGTAACCACAAACAACAACACAGGGCATGGTGACTCACGCCCACTAGCAATCAGTACCATACACAACAATGCTGGGCGTGGTGGCTCACACCTGTAATCCCAGCACTCAGGAGGCAGAGACAGGAAGATTGCTAAATTCGAGGCTTGCCTGGGTTACATAGTGAGTTTAGGGCCAGTCTGAACTATAAAGCGAGACCCTGTCTCAAAAAAACCCAAAAAAACAAAAACAAAAAAAAAATCAAAATACCATGTTAAGATGGAAGCCATCACCTACAGTATCTGCTGACCATGATTAAAAAAAAAAAAAGGAAGAAGTAACTGTTCTCTACTTTATATTTCAAAGTGACCTGATATCTAATAGGCTGGAAGCAGATTAGAGCATGACCAGCCACTGGGAAAGTGGGAGTGACCCAACAATCACACCCAAGTCCTACCCCTGGGACCAATCAGGAAATGCTATATTCTGTGGTTTTGCTTTTTTTTTTGAGACAGGGTCTCGCTTTGTAGTTCAGGCTGGCCCTCAGCTCGCTATGTAGCCCAGGCAAGCCTCGAACTCAGCAATCCTCCTGTCTCTGCCTCCCAAGTGCTGGGATTACAGGCTTGAGCCACCACGCCCCGCACTGTGGTATGTGGTATTGATGGCTGGTGGGCGTGAGTCTCCACACCCAGCACTGTATGTGGTTAC
This sequence comes from Thryonomys swinderianus, assembly GCA_004025085.1. NCBI lineage: Eukaryota > Metazoa > Chordata > Mammalia > Rodentia > Thryonomyidae > Thryonomys > Thryonomys swinderianus. Next base: position 18,309 of record PVIC010033479.1, on the reverse strand, counting down.
TGGGGATTGAACTCAGGACCTTGAACTTGCGAGGCAGGCACCGGAACCACTGAGCTAACCCTCTGGCCCAATTCTGTGTTGTTGTTTTTTTTTTTTGTGGTACCAGGGATTGAACTCGGGTCCCTGTGCTCCCAAGGTAGGCGTGGTACCACTTGAGCTAAATCCCCAGCTCTCTTTTCCTACCTTTAATAAATATAAAATGTCACTACCTTTTGAGGCTGGAGATTCAGCTCAGTGGTTCTGGCACCTGCCTAGCAAGTGCAAAGTCCTGAGAAACCATATACAACAATACCAGGTGTGGTGACTCATGCCCACCAGCAATCAGTACCACACACCACAGTGCCAGGCATGGTGGCTCACACCTGTAATCCCAGCACTCGGGAGGCAGAGGCAGGATTGCTGAGTTTGTGGCTTGCCTGGGCTACATAGTGAGCTAAGGGCCAGGCTGAACTACAAAGCAGGACCCTGTCTCGAAAAACCCCCCAAAAAAACCTAGATTATCATGTACAATGACTCACTTACCTAATATTTATTGACCACTTACTCTAGCTTAGCTAGGCCTTATTATGGAGCCCAGAGGAAACAGACTAGAATAATGTAAATGTAAATAGCTAACCAAACTCTCCTAATATATTTTAAGTAAATTTCTACCTATATATTCCAGACAAATAGAAAAAAAAAATCTCAAATTGCAATTTAAACAGACTACACCAGCGTATCCCAAGCTTCCCAGACGTATCTCAAGGAAAACTTGCTTCCTATTGTTCTTCCTGAGACAACTAGGACAGCTTCTGTTTTATAAATATTATCTTCTAGGTTTCTGTATAAAAGCTCTGGCTTGGAAAATAAATTGTTATTTAAAAAATAACCCCCCCAAAACCCAATAACACTGGACTAAATTATCTCAGGTTCAGGAATAAAGTGATGACTTATCTACATGGAAATTTTTCTTCTCCTTTTTTTAAATAGCAAAGTTTTACTAAAGGTAGGAAAAGAAACAGACTCTGCAGAGCAAGTAAATGTAGGAAAAGAAGTATAGCCTACAGTGTGCAGGCAGGCTACCATGAGAAGGTATGATACGCTACATGGAAATTTTTCTAAAATTTTAATTTAAAAGCAAGAATAGTGTTCTAGGTGAGAAAAAGGATGATTTTCTTTCTTTCTTTTTTTTTTGACACAGGGTCTTGTTTTGTAGTTCAGGCTGGCTCTGAGCTCACTGTGTAGCCCGGGCAAGCCTGGAACTCAGCAATCCTCCTGCCTCTGCCTCCCAAGTGCTGGGATTACAGGCATGAACCACCACGCCCAGCATTGTATGTGGTTACTGGGGATCGAACTCAGGACCTTGTGCTTGGGAGGCAGGCACCGGAACCACTGAGCTAACCCTCCAGCCTAAAAAAGGATGATTTTTAACTTCTTTCCTTTTTTGGGGGTGCTGGCAATTGAATTTATGCATCCTAAGCAGGTGCTTAGAATGCATAAATATACAGGTAGAATATATACATAGAAGTTCGCTTAAAATATATTAGGAGGCTTTGGTTAGCTATTTACATTTACATTATTGAACAATACCCTGGTTATCAAGTCATATTCTACTACAGGAAAAAGCCATTTAAAAAAAAAAAAGGGGGGAGCCAGGGGTGTAGCTCAGTGACACATGCCTGCTTGGCAAGCGTAAGGTCTTGAATTTGATACCCAGTACCACACACACACACACACACACACACACACACACACACACACACACACACAGAGTCATTTTTCTCAGTAAGTGAACTTCAATCATCAGAATGCCTTGTCTTAATTGTGAATATAGAATTTCTTCCAGAACTGTCATTTTTTTGGAAGGCCTCTTAATGTTAAAAAGTTCATATTTAGAATTTTTTCTATTCTTCTGCTTAAGGCTCTCTTAATTATTTCTGAATCTCAACTGTGATGGCAAAAGTTCCTATAAATATTGTATTTTTTAGGAAAAAAATTCCTCAGTCTAAAATTCACCACTCACATTAACAAATCAGACTATATACAAGGAAGGTAAGAAGAAATACACTGCATAAAACTACTTCCTATAACAATGCTTAGAAAAGCAGGGAGCCTAGGCCATTACTAAAGATGGGCATGCATACAACTGTCACTACCATACTACAGAAGTTGCCCCATTTCATAATAAAAGTATATTTTTCCAAGGAAAAGTCTTTCTATTTTTCTAAGTCCTTATAATAAGATAATTGATTTTTACAAATTGACCATTCCATAATTAAGTGTACCTCAAACTTAAGAAAATGCTCCCAAAATGGATGCTTCTAATGCAGTGATAATACTATCTTGGAAAATAAAGGCTGTTATCATTCAACATCTGCAAAAGTATTTGAATCTGTCAATACTATGAATGGTGAACAAGTCTTGCATAATTATGAACAGGACTCTACACTCATTTCCCTTTGCTTTTAGATTATTTCTGCTTCAACTGTTTATAAAATCCCTAAGGATCACAAGGAACAGACCCCTCCCCTCAATGTCTGGTTGCCATCTGCTCTCAGTGAGAACAGAAAGAGATCAGTCTGGAAGAGCAAGGCCTGGTATGGACAAGAACACTGTTCCACTGGATACAGGGCTCACTGAGACATCTGTCCTACTTGTACCTCCAGTACTTCCTAAGGAGTCTTTGCTACTATATGTTTCCAAGCTGGAAAAACTGGAAGAAACAAACATTTAAAAATAGGAAAATGAAATCATCTTTACACCTCCTTAATACCACCTATGCTTTTCATATTTTTATAAAAGTTGTAATAGAAATGGCCATTGTTTTGACTTTAATTCTAAAAATTGTAAAGATAATTGTAGAAATGCAAATGGCCTTCTACTAACTAGTGCTCAGTAAGAAAGTGGAACAACTGATACAAAATGGAGAAGCATTTTTGATCATGTATGAAGAGAAGCCATGAATAAACATGGATGGCTTATACTGTGAAGTAACTGTGTATCTGACCTACAATAAATATGAAAGGTCCCTGAGGTGGTGTTATGTTTTGAGTCTACACGTCCCCCAAAGCCTCATGTGGTGGCTAAATCTAGAAACTGCGGTATTAGTATTAAGGCCACATGACTACTAACCACTATACATGAGTGACTGGTTTGATATATTGCTCTATCCTGGTAGTCTGTCTGGTATAAAAGGGGCAAAAAGACGTTGTTAATCTCTCATTGTTTTTGTCCTCTTCCACCTCAATGAACTGTTGCCACTCTGCCATCCTGCCTTGGAGCCAGTTGATAATGGACTGAAATCTCTATGAACTGTAAGCCAAGTAAACCTTCTCCCCTTTAACTTTTGGTGCCAGGCATTTTGTCTTAGCAATAAGAGAAAAATAATTAAGATATGTGCGAACCCTCACTGCTTTGTATTTCAAGGGTTCAGTTCTTTTCTAACATGAACAGTAAGCCTCTTCTGCAAAAATCAATTCCAGGGTCAGAGATGTAGCTCAGTGGTTCTGGCAACTGCCTAGCAAGCGTAAGATCCCTGGTTCGATCCCCCATGACCACATACAACAATACTGGGCGGTGGCGACTCATGCCCACCAGCAATCAGTACCACATTTATTGCTGGGTGTGGTGGCTTGTGCCTGTAATCCCAGCATTCAGGAGGCAGAGACAGGAGGATTACTGAGTTTGAGGCTTGTCTGGGCTACATAGTGAGTTCAGGGCCAGCCTGAATTACAAAGTGAGACCCTGTCTCAAAAAAACTTAAAAAAAAAAAATCAAGTCCAAAGACCTTCCTATACACTATTCCAACAGCCTTCATTATGCTTCATCTTAAACCTTCTGTTTTAAAGAGGCCAGAGCAATGTCAAAACCAAAAAAACACAGCTATGAGAGCTAACAGATGTGTGTAGTGTTGATAGTATAGAAACATACAAGGTTTCCAAGGGTCAAGACAGGACGTTAGCGTTTAGAAAGACATCCAAGAATCCAAACACAAACTGCTGTCAGTGGTGACTAAAGCAAACAAATTTAACTCAGAAAACCCAATTACCAAGCCATGCTAAAGCCCAGAAATCTCTCATTATGAGAATATTTTCAATCAAGCCCAAACCACTATGTAAAACTAGAAAAGAAAAAAATAAAAGTTAGCTCAGAAAACCGGATGTATGAATGTGTGGTAGTAAGTGGGGGTGGGGGTGAGGACAGCTACTGGGAATAGGCTCGACTCTTTCCTGGCAGCTGGTGCATGACAGATTGTTATAAATAACACAATCTGGCAAACAATTTCCCACAGCAAGGAAAAAGAAAAACACACTCTCCTAGGAAAAAACCACCGGGGTATGGTAAACTACCATGCTTTTACCCATCCTGCACATCTACAAACAATGGCTATGATCCAAATCACCCCTCCCTTGACCATATGGAACTAATGAATTCAGCTACTTGGTGTGTCTACAAATGGTCACAATTTATGTTTTCCTATGTGGTCCAACCAAATCCGATCTCCAAAAGTAGTTTGTGTGCTTCAATAAACTTCAATAGTCAGCAGCAATGGAGACCTCACTGGTTTAGTTTTGGTTGAAAATGCTTAGAAAAATATAATCTTAAATTGTACAACAGAGAGCCAACTGCTGCCTTTTTTTTTTTTTGAGGTTGGGGCAGGAGGGAATTATCAACTCAGTCTATAAGTAAAAGACATGATAATGTTTAAGCTCAGAGGTGAATATACTCTCCCTATGTTTCTTAAATCAATTATAATGTCACTACCATCCAGGATTGAAGTTGGAAATTTGACCATGGCCCAGGATTGAGCTGTCCCTCTCCTTTCTAGTCCCTACCTCCAGCATATCAATAGTCCCCTTCATCTCTACTGTCCTGCCTTGCTTCAGGTCCCAAAACATTTGGTCTGATTTGTTATAGTTTCCCCGTCCTCTCTTAAAAAATTTTTTTTATCTCATTTATTTGTTTGTTTGTTTATTTATTTATTTTTTTAAATTTTTTTATTTTTGAGACAGGGTCTCGCTTTGTAGTTCAGGCTGGCCCTCAGCTCACTATGGAGCCCAGGCAAGCTGCCGCAAACTCAGCAATCCTCCTGTATCTGCCTCCCGAGTGCTGGGATGACAGGCATGAGCCACCACGCCCGGCACTGTGGTATGCGGTGTTGATTGTTGGTGGGCGTGAGTCTCCACGCCCAGCATTATATGTGGTTACCGAGGATCGAACTCAGGACCTTGCACTTGCGAGGCAGGCGCCGGAACCACTGAGCTAACCCTCCGGCCCTGTTTGTTTATTTTTGTGATACATTATTTGGAGTTGAACCTGAGACCTTTGTAGTGAGCTACATCAGGAAGCTTTTGTGTGTCTGTATGTATGTACATGTGGTATATACAAAGGACTTAACCCACGGTCCTCACATCCCTTACATTACCAAGTCCCTCTCCCCTTTTATTTTGACACAAACTGACTAAGCTGCTAAGTTGTTCAGAATAGATTTGAATTTAATATTCTCTTTCCTCCACCTTCCCAAGTGCAACAGTGCACATTATAGATGTGTACTATTTCACCTGGGTAATTTCCCCCTATTCTAACTCATCCTCCAATATCTACTGCTCATGTCATTTTCCTGCTTAATGATATCCTAGAAACAATGCTCTCCAAACACTACCACCAAGCTGAGGATGTAGCTCAGTTGCACCGAACCTGCCTCACAGGTGCAAGGTCCTGAGTTCAATCTCCAATACCTGAAAAAAAAAACAAAAACACAACCCTCCCATCAGTTGAACATATTATCACTTACTTTTACTTACTTACAAATCATTATAAGACTACCACATACTCATTATTACATTTTTTTAAAGGAAAAGATACAAGTTTAAAATCCTAGCTAGAGATATAGCTCAATGGTACAGCATTTGCCTAATGTGTGTTTGATTCCCAATATCACATACGCACATACACACAAAAGGAATACACCATAATTCTATTATTTCTCCCTGATACTTTATCCTATATATCCTGACTCTGACATGATAATTGATTTAAGAAAGATCCTTTTTTTTTTTTGAGACAGGGTCTTGCTTTGTAGTTCAGGCTGGCCCTGAGCTCACTATGTAGCCCAGGCAAGCCTCGAACTCAGCAATACTCCTGTCTCTGCCTCCGAGTGCTGGGATTATAGGCGTGAGCCACCACGACTGGCAACATCCTCTTTTTTTTGAGACAAGATCTTGCTAATATAGTTCATAGCTGGTCTTGAACTTACTATGAGGCCAAGGCTGGCCGTGAACTCAAGGCAATCCTCCTGCCTCAACTTTCTGAATGCTGAGATTATGGGCATGAGCCACCATTCCCAGCTCAACTATGTCCCATTTAGAGATCACTGCTCTGTAGGATTAAGTTCAAATCTCTTAATATGCTAGTGAAGGTCTTCAAAATATGACTTTACCTGCCTAATTCAGCCTACTCTCCCACAATTTCCCTCCAAAACAGCCAATATTACACTTGATCTTAGCCAAAAGGCTGACAAGCGATCACAACAGCTAATATTAACTTGACGGAGTAAAATACCAAGAATGTATTTCCTGCTCGCCTCACCCCACAGCAGTCACTCATTCAGATTCAAGTCTTAGGCTGCAGGTGATACAGCACTTGCCTTATATGCCAGGAGCTGTGTTTGACCCTCAGCAGCATGCATGTGCACACAAAAACACACACATGAACATATGCACATACAGAGTAGTTCTTCTCATGTCACTAGAAAGGACAATGCCATTACGTTATCTCTCCTAGAGAGGAAGACTTTTCTGATTGATTACAGACTAAATCACTAATTGACAATATCATACTGAGTGAAAAAAACCTGAAAGCATTTCCTCTAAAATCAGTAATGAGAATACCCACTCTCACCACTTTTTTTCTTTTTTTTGAGACAGGGTCTCGCTTTGTAGTTCGGGCTGGCTCTGAGCTCACTATGTAGCCCAGGCAAGCTTCGAACTCAGCAATCCGCCTGTCTCTGCCTCCCGAGTGCTGGGATGACAGGCGTGAGCCACCACGCCCGGCACTGTGGTATGTAGTATTGATGGCTGGTGGGCGTGAGTCTCCACGCCCAGCACTGTATGTGGTTTCTGGGGATCGAACTCAGGACTTTGCGCTTGCGAGGCAGGCGCCGGAACCACTGAGCTAATCCTCTGGTCCGACTCTCACCACTCTTATTCAATATAGTATTAAAAATTTAGCCAAAGCAATCAAACAAGAGAAGGAAAAGGGATACAAACGGGAAAAGGGAGAATAAAATTATCTTTGTTTTCAGATAATATCCAGATAATATGACGTTGTAACTTAAAAACCACAAGAAGCCCACCAAAATCTTTTACAATTGATAAATATATTCAGCAAAGTAGGATACAACATCAACATATATAAAACTTGATAACTGTGCTATAGAACATCAATAGTGAAGTAGGTGAGAAAAAAATACAAAAACAATTCCATTCACAAAAATGTGGATGGGGAGGGGAGAGAAAGAGAGAGGGGGGGAGGGGGGGACAGAGAGAGAGAGAGAGACCTACAATGAAAATTAAAAGCACTGAAGAGGGCCAGAGATTTAGCTTAATGGTTCTGGCACCTGCTTAGCAAGTGCAAGGTCCCTGGTTTGATCCTTGGTAACCACACACAATACTGGAAGTGGTGAATCATGCCCATCAGCCATCAGTACAACATACCAAAGTCCTGGGTGTGGTGGCTCATGCCTGTAATCCCAGCACTCAGGAGGCAGAGGCAGGAGGATTGCTGAGTTCAAGGCTTGTCTGGGCTACATAGTGAGCTCAGGGCCAGCCTAAACTACAAAGCGAGACCATCTCAAAAAAAAAAAGCACTGAAGAAAATGAAGACACTAATGATAGAAAGACCTCCCAGATTCATGGATTGAGAGAATTAATATTCTCTCAATTTCAACTGAAAAGGACCTATTACTGAAAGAGACCTACAGGGTCAATGTGACCTACATTAAATAAGATCGTGATTCTTCACAGAACTAGAAAAAAGAAATCCTCAAATTTATAAGGAAGCACAGAAGACTGAATACTCAAAACAATCTTGGGCAAAAAAGAGTGATAGTGGAAAGCATCATTATACCTGAATCCAAAATAGGCTGCAAAGCCACTGCAGCAAAAAAACAAAACAAAACATGGTATTGGCATAAAATAGAAATAAACTTGCACAGCTACAGGCATTTGATTCTCACAAAGGTACCCCAAACACATGTTGGTAAAAAGACAGCCTCTTTAACAAATGGTGCTGGAAAAACTAGACATCTGCATAGAAGATTGAAACTAGATCTCTATCTCCTACTCTATACAAAAATCAACTCAAAATGGCTCAAAGACCTACATACAAGACTAGAAACTTTGAAACTAACTGAGGAATATATAGAGTAAACTTCAAGATATATGTATAGGACTTGAAGAGTTCAAGAAATAATAGCAAGGATGAACAAAAAGGATTATATCAAATTTAAAATTTTGGCCAGTTATTCGTCCAACAGAGGGTTAATATCCAGAAAACTCTGGTAATCCTTGGTTCTTGGGAGGCTGAGGAAGGAAGATGGGAAAGTTTGAGCTCAGTGTGGGCAACTCAGTAAAATAAAAAATAAAATTAGTGGGGGGTATGGGGGACAGGGGAATGGGAAAACTGAGAATTAAGTCGTGTCATATACTGGTACAAATTCTCAATGTCGATTGTGATCATAACGCAGAACAAAATTATGTCATTTGCAGCTGAAGAGAAATTGAAATGATCAAGGTAAGGGAAATAAACCAGATTTTGTAATACGTGGAATCAAAAAAGATGATATAGGGCTGGAGGATTAGCTCAGTGGTTCCAGCACCTGTCTCGCAAGCACAAGGTCCTGAGTTCGATCCCCAGAAACCACATACAATACTGGGCGTGGAGACTCATGCCCACCAACAATCAATACCACATACCACAGTGCTGGTCGTGGTGGCTCACGCCTGTCATCCCAGCACTCGGGAGGCAGAGACAGGAGGATTGCGGAGTTCGAAGCTTGCCTAGGCTACATAGTAAGCTCAGAGCCAGCCCGAACTACAAAGTGAGACCCTGTCTTAAAAAAAAAAAAAAAGATGATATAGGGCCGGAGATTTAGCTCAGTGGTTCCCGTGCCTGCCTAGTAAGCGCAAGGTCCCTGGTTCCATCAACAGTACTGGGCATGGTACCTCACTTCCACCAGCAATCAGTACCACATACTACAATGCTGGTTGTGGTGGCTCACACCTGTAATCCCAGCACTTGGGAGGCAGAATCCGGAGGATTGCTGAGTTTCAAGTTTGCCTGGGCTACACAGTGAGCTCAGGGCCAGCCTGAACTATAAAGTGAGACCCTGTCTCAAAAAACTAAAAAAAAAAAAAAAAGATGATATGAAAGTAGAAAGAAGACTGTTATTGGATAAGAGGAAGGAAATGGATGGGAAAAGAAAAAAGATAAATTATAAATTATAACATTGAGACTATGACTTTGACATAAATTTATTGAGGTGAAAAGGCATTACACTCTGTTAAGTGAAACAGTAGGCTACAAAACAGTATATATGGCACTGACATTTTTTAATTTTCAAAAGTGCATTAATGACCAGGAACAGTAGTGCATGTTAGTAATCCCAGCACTTGGTAGGGTAAAGCAGGAAGACTGCCATGAGTTCGAGGCCACCCTGGGCTACATAGTAAATTCAAGGCCAGTCTGGACAACATACTGAGACCTTATCTCAAAAAAAAAAAGAAGCAAAGCAAAGCAAAGGGTGGGAATGTAGCTTAGTGGAAAGGCTCTGGGTTCAGTCCCCAGTATCACACAACAGCAACAGCATTAATAACAAGAAGACTTTAGCATTATGTTCTTCCTTTTCATTATCTCATTTATAAAAATTCTATTACTTCCTACAACATGCATACACTGCATGCCTAAAATTGCCAGGCACTGTCTTAGGTTCTAGAGATACATACAGCAGTGGATATAACAGACAAAACTTCCTGTCTTCATGGAATGTCTGTCCTAATCTGAACACTACTTTCTCTGATTTTTTTCAACTAGCTTCGGTGTTCCGGTTCTGGAGATTCTAACAAGATCCTCAGTCTATTCATTACACTAATTTTTCATGTTCTTTTCTCCTCTGGGGTCCACATCTCTATAAACACTCCTTCAGAGACCTTAATGCTTTCTCTGCTACTCTGATTTCACATACAGAGTGGGCACCTTCTTATTTAAATTCCAACCCTCTGGTTACATTTGCCTATTTGGAAATGGAGGGTCACTTAGAAAGTGTATTTACATCCCTGGTCCTCCCTTCTTTCTCCGCTCCTGACTGCCATGTGGTGAGGGGCTTTCCTCCACCATGTCATTTCTGCCTTGGAGCCACCAAACCATGGGCTGAACCCACTGAAACTATGAGTCAAAATAAACCTTAAGAGATGGATGCTGGGAATTTTGTCCTAGTGAGGGGAAAACAATAAATACACCCTCTAAACTTTTGAGGCTTGTTTGACTTACTATTCATCCTAAGCACTCAGTACAGTGAATAGTCTACCACAAGTAGTTATAAAAGAAGGTTATTAAGGTCCAGGTATTAGTTCTGTGGTTCCAGTGTCTACTTTGCCTGAGTTTGATCTCCAGCAACTACATACCACAATGCTGGGCATGATGATTCATACCCACCAGTAATCAGTACCACATACCACAGTGCAGGGCACGGTGACTCATACCTGTAAACCCAGCACTTGGGAGGCAGAGGCAGGAGGATTTCTGTGAGTTTGAGGTTTGCCTGGGCTATATCTTAAGCTCAGAGCCAGCCTGAACTACAAAGCAAGACCCTGCCTCAAAAAAAAAAAAAAAAAAAAAAGGGTGGTTGAATGAAGCCAAACATGATGGCTCACTCACAAATTGAATTAAATAATTCACTCACAAGTTGTTGAATTAAATAATCATATTATTTCTCTATCATCAGTTACCCCCTTTTATATTACTTCTTCTACCAAACACACACAGGCTAAAATATCCCATCTAAAAGACAAAAAATCCAAACACCTTATATTCATATGGTGAGCAAAGGAGCATTTACATTATATGTTTTTCTGTAGATGGAACTATTATTTTTTTTAAGTAAGAGTACAGGATCAGGCACGTCAGAAAAGTGACACACTGATATTTGGACAATCCCTCTGATCTACATCACAAACTCACCTTTAGGCTCACATAACATCTATGTCTACATTAAAGAGTAAGGTGCTTGTTTCAATATTTACTAAGAACCTGCCTCCACTCATTCATTTAACATACACAACTAATTATCCAGTGGAGGAAACTTCAATATAGAGAAATGTTCACTCTGTGACATAGGTAATGTTGGCTGCTTGGGGCAGGTGTATATTGAGAACTGAGAGCAAAAAGCAGAGCTGCAAAACCAGAAAAATTTGAAGTTTGACGCAGAAGGGGGCATGGCTGCTTAAAAGATTGGCACCATTAAAAAGGAACCAAGGGGCAAGAAGAAAGATATTTTAAAGGCATCTCAGAAATCAGTAAAACCCCACCCATCACTGGATCAAAGGCACAAAAATGTAACCCCTCTCATTTGACAAGCCCAGGGACCCATGCTGGAGAAAGGCCACCCAATAAATTGGTTCCTCGGGATTCATTTCAGCATGCTCAGCCTTCCAGCTACTCAGGCTGCTGCTGCTGTGGTCCAAGGCTGCTTAGCTATTGCACACTCTGGTGGCAGATCTTGGTGTTAGCTACATGATACTAGTTTTACTGGCATGCAAAACAGAAGAGTTATGGAGGGCCAGGGATTTAGCTCAGTGGTTCTGGCATCTGCCTGGCAAAGGCAAGGCCAGGCCCTGAGTTCGATTTCCAGTAACCACATGCCACAGTGCTGGGCGTGGTGCCTCACGCCTGTAATCCCAGCACTTGGGAGGCAGAGGCAGGAGGATTGCTATAAATTCGAGGCTACCCTAGGCTACACAGTGAGTTCAGGGCCAGCCTGAACTACAAAGTGAGGCCTTGTCTCAAAAAACTAAAGAGTTACGGAGTCAAGGAATCTTCTATCCAGATATTCAAAGAATGCCTATGGAGTCAGTCAAGGAGTGCCTGAGAGGTCAGGACGTGAAGCTGAAGGAATAAAGCCAAAGGCCCTAAGGTCCAATGGAGATCTCAGAAAGTCAGAGATGCCAGGAACCTGGACTGTCTGCTGAGCATCAGTCAGAGAGAGACCCCTTGTGGGTTGCAAGGCCTCAGGGCAGGACTGCCCTTTGTTTCTGGAACTCTAATTTTACAGCCTTGTGCCCCAGAGGCTAGATACAGAACTACAGGACTTAGAGCTTGTCTTATTAGTTTTTGGTCTTGTTTTGGTCCAATTCTTTTGCATCCCCCATTCCTCTCTTTTGGAATAGGTATATTTACCCTGTGCCAATGAACGTTGGGGATATGGAACTTATTTAATTTCAGAAGGGAGGTTTTACTGGAGATTGATCCTAAGGCCTTTATACTGAGTTACATGCCCAGTCTTATTTGTTTTGAGACAGGGTCTCACTAAGTTGCCTAAGTAGCAATCATCCTGCCTCAATCTTCCTCAGTGCTGGAATACAGGCATGCACCACTGTGCCCAGCTTTTTTTTTTTTTTGCTTTTTGGAGACGGGGTCTCACTTTGTAGTTCAGGCTGGCCCTGAGCTCACTATGGTGCCCAGGCAAGCCACCGCGAACTCAGCAATCCTCCTGTCTCTGCCTCCTGAGTGCTGGGATTACAGGCGTGAGCCACCACGCCCAGCATTATATGTGGTAACCGGGGATCGAACTCAGGTCCTTGCACTTGCAAGGCAGGCGCCGGAACCACTGAGCCAACCCTCCGGCCCCTGCCCAGCTTTATTTTTTATTTTTATTTTATATTTTGAGACAGAGTCTCGCTATGCACTTCAGTCTGACCTTGAACTCACTATGTAGCCCAAACTGGCCTTGAACTTCTGAGACTCCTCCTGCCTCAAAATAGTCAGGTTCTGGGATTACCAGCAATGTGCCACCACGTGTAGGCTTTTGTTTTTTATTTTTACAAAGGCTCATAGATAAGGGTTCATCTTCAGCCGTAGAAGAGACCTGTCTTGGACTTTTGAAACATGTTTGACGGTTGAAACTTTAAGAAAGAGATTACTGATTGCATTTTCATTGTATACAAAATATCTGTATCATATGAGACAGAAATCTATTATTGTGTTTATTTGAAGAGTAAGTATGGCTTAAGTAAAGGTGTTTAGATATCAAGTTGACCAGGGGTGATATGTGAAGATTAAACTTGTATCAACCTGATTGGCTTGGGAGCCACCTAGATTAGTAAAGCACACCTCATAGTGTGTATAGTTCATTCATGAAATGTAACTTTGAGTATGATATATAGTTGCTGGCCTTGCTCTGCTTTCCAGATGCCATGCCCTTCTGCCATAATTTTCTGCCTTGGAGACTGCCTGCTATGGATCGAATCCTCTGAAACCATGACCCAGATTATACCTCTCCTGTAAATTGTGGGTGGTGGTAATGCATTCCCACAATGAAAAAGCTAACTCATACATACTTTTCCTACTACGGGATAGCCCTTCATTCCAGGACAGTCTCCCTTCAAAAGGAGGAAAGTGGCTGGGCATGGTGGCTCATGCCTGTAATCCCAGCACTCGGGAGGCAGAGACAGGAGGATTGCTGAGTTCGAGGCTTGCCTGGGCTCCATAGTGAGCTCAGGACCAGCCTGAACTACAAAGTGAGACCCTGTCTCAAAGAAAAAAAAAAAAAAGAGGAAAGTGACTCAAAAGAATCAGGGTAAAATACAAAGTTTATAAGTTTTCTGGTTGCCAAATAAAGTATAGGGAAACAACAACAAAAAAGGATAGTGCTACAGAAATCTGTATTGCAGAGAAGAGATCCAACAAATAGCAATTTAATAGAAGGTAACATGAAAATACTTCAAGCATATGGATATGTATGTCAGGAGCAATCCTCTATAATTTTGGGAAAAAATAGTTTCACAATTAAAACTTCCATTAGGCCTAGATTTTTTTTTTTTGAGACAGGGTCTTACTTTGTAGTCCAGGCTGGCCCTGAGCTCACTGTGTAGCCCAGGCAAGCCTCAGACTCAGCAATCCTGCTTCTGCCTCCTGAGCGCTGGGATTACAGGCACGAGCTACCACATCTGGCAATGAGCCACCCAGCCCAGCATGATTAGGCCTAGTTTTCCTGCATACTGGTTGGCTATGCTATATCCTGGACAAAATTCTGTCTTTGCCTCCTGTAACAACAAAGACCCCAGGGTTTCACATGCTGTGATGCTCCAGGGTAGAACTACACCAGTATCTTCATCTATATAATCACTCATTGTTCTAGGTTGTAAGAACCCACTGTCCTCTCAGCAACCTGTTAGTTACATTTGTTACTCCTGATTTACCAAACTACTGCCCTCTGAGACTCCTGTTAGCGCTGGTGTCTGAATGACCTGTTACTTACTTACTCCCAGTGTATTGAATAAGTGTGACAAGCTTGGATCAGTTGTCTTTGCTGTCCAGAGTAGCAAGGATCAGGTCCACTCAGCTTCTTCTCTAAGTCTCATTTCATCTATATATTAATTAATTGGACTTGTGCTATTAGGCTCATAGGAGACTACAATTTAACTGCAGAGATTCTAGTTACATCTCCTTTCTCTGTGCCCTATATATATATATATAGACTACATTAGTTATAGCCGAGAAAAACCCCATTGAAATATCCTGATGGGGATGAAAAAGGCACAAACACTCCATTTGACTCATTTCTGCCACTACTCCTTGGCTTTTCACTATAATAACTCTTACGGATTATGTCTAGATGTACCCCTAAAGACTCATGTGCTCATAGGCTATTTTGGAAGTAGCTAAATTCTACAGTGTGAGATTCATAGTGGGACTAGGCCTGAAGGCACTAGGATTAAGGGGTGAATGCTACTCACACTAAGTCTGAGTAAGATAAAAGAGGCAGAAAGACATTCACTTTGTTTCTTTGGCTGCTTCCACCACCATGAACAGTTAGTTGTCCCTCTACCACCCAGCTATGGAGCAGCCAATTATAGACTGACATCTCTATGAACTATAAGCCGAGTAAAATTTTCCCCCTTAACTTTTGGTGTTGAGTAGTTTGTCTTACCACAAGAGAAAATTAATTAAGACAGATATCAATAGTTTCAAAGAAAATATCATCATGTAAGTTCTGAGGCTGTCCTGGGAACCACAGCCCACCAAAGCAGTCACAAGAAGAAAAGTTGCCACTTAATAAAAGACTTTAGGCAAGTTAGGACCTAGCTCTCAGATCTCTTGACCAAATTATACTGACTCTTTCCAGCAGATACAGATCTAACAAAAACAAAACCTGCAGCAAAATGAAAGGGTCCAAGAAAGAATGACAGAGATGGGTAATTTGATAAACACATCAAACACTCAAGTAAAAATAACTTGGATTTATTTTTTGAACATCTAAAAGTAGAATATATGCTCAATTTTTCTAATAAGCTGTCTCTAGGATGGGGATTTCATTGGTATAGTTTGTTCTTTGTTGTAGCTTGTTAGCTGTTTCACAAGATATATAACAATAGTCCTTTTTCTACATCAAAGGACTTAAATAACTAAACCCTAACAATTAATGTGTTGGTATCATTATCCCTATTTTCTGGGTTGTGAAACTGAGGCTTGCTTAAGGCCATTAAAAAAAAAAGATTCCTTTCTCAATTAAATAGTTATCAATTCTGCAATTTCTAAATTAAGAGAAGCAATGAGACCTACAATATGAGTGCTGAAAATACAGGTCATAGGTCTCTACTAAAAATTTAGTCTTCTTAAGCCTGATAAATAGACTTCACTAATCTGCTCTCAAAACATTTATCTAAGGAATCACATCCTGTATCTAAAGTAGCACCAAAGGCCAATTACTTCAGAAAGTGAGCTGAGTAGGACTGTTTTAACATGGGTCAGGCTTACAGTCCAAGGAGTCAGCAGCTTTGTTTGATATGCTGGTCATATATATACTACACCCTTACTTGGAGGCTACTTGCTCATGGGGCCTTGAACATGGTACAGAAAGTCCTTCTACAAGACTACAATCCCCTCACTTAAGAGAAAGATACTAAGAAGCAACAGCAGCACTTTTGTAAAACAAAAATGGTACATGAGCCAGTCCTATTAGGAGTTTTGCTAGTTTTAAAATAAGATTAATACAAATACAAGATTAATGCATACAAATTTAATTATGAATTTTGAAGTAGGGATGTAGCTCAGGGTAGAACTACTTGCCCAGAATGTGCAAGGCCCTGGCCCCAAAAAAACAAACAACAAAAGAAGCTGAGGCATTGTGGCACTCCCTGTAATCTCAGCACTCAGAAAATTGAGTGGATCACAAATTCAAGGCCAATTTGGGATACACAGTAAATTCAAGGCCAAGCCTGGATTACACAGGGAGATGTTGTCTCAAAAAGAGTTTTGTGAAGAGGAGGAAAAAAGAATTAAGATATGTACAGGAGGGCCAGAGATCTAGCTCAGTGGTTCCGGTGCCTGGCAGGCACAAGGTCCTGAGTTTGATCCCCGGTAACCACATACAATGCTGGGCGTGGAGACTCACGCCCACCAGCAATCAATACCACATACCACAGTGCCTGGCATGGTGGCTCACGCCTGTCATCCTAGCACTCAGGAGGCAGAGACAGGAGGATTGCTGAGTTCGAGGCTTGCCTGGACTACATAGTGAGCTCAGAGCCAGCCTGAACTACAAAGCGAGACCATGTCTCAAAAAAAAAAAAGATATGTACAGGACATCGGGGGAAATGTACACCTAGGGGAAGGGGAATCTACCTAAGTACAGGAAACTATCAGGAAGGTTTGTTTCTGCTTGAGCTTGGAATAAAATAATTCTGATACAATATTATTGTAACCTAAAATTCTATAAAAGCTAATATACATGAGTAATGGAGGAAATAAAACACATTTTCAAAAACGGAATTTTTCAAAATATTTTCCACATACTTTCTTTAAAAAGAGATGAGGTAGGTTCCTCTAAAATAAGGAAGGAAACCAAAAAAAGGTGAAAAAATGATACCTAGGGACAAGGATGTTCGACACAGAAAGGGGATTTCTCATAATATTGAGGGAGAGGGAAGGGAGTAGTCAGGAAGGGCATGTAAAAAGAATTAAAATGTATTATGTACATGGGCCAACTCCCCATGAGGAAGTAAGTACTCATTATACATTACAAAGATGTCCTAATAAAAATTTTTAAAAGCTTTTTCTTTTTTTGAGACAGGGTGTTGCTTTGTAGTTCAGGCTGGCTCTGAGCTCACTATGTAACCCAGGCAAGCCTCGAACTCAGCAATCCTCCTGTCTCTGCCTCCTGAGTGCTGGGATTACAGGCGTGAGCCACCACGCCTGGCACTGTGGTATGTGGTATTGATTGCTGGTGGGCGTGAGTCTCCACGCCCAGCATTGTATGTGGTTACCGGGGATTGAACTCAGGACCTTGCACTTGTGAGGCAGGCACCAGAACCACTGAGCTAACCCTCCAGCCCCTTAAGAGCTTTTTAAACAGGGAAGATAACTTTTTTTATTTTTAAATTTAAATTTATTTTTTTTTGGCTTTGAAGTTCAGGCTGGCCCTGACCTCACTATGTAGCGCAGACAAACCTCAAACTCAGCAATCCTCCTGTCTCTGCCTCTTGAGTGCTGGGATTACAGGTGTGAGTCACCAAGCCCTGCTGATAACTTAAAAAAAAAAAAAACATATTTCCCATAATAATGGTGAAGCAAAGTTCTAGGACCAATCTCTACAGCTGGTCTGGAGGGCAACTAGTAGAGAATGGAAGCCAGGTTCCAGCCTGAGGCAGGGGGACTGCAAGTTTGAGCCTAGTCTGGGCAACCTAGTGATGTTCCAAAACCATGTCTAAATTATAAAAGACAGCTGAGCATGTAACTCAGTTTGAAGGTCCTGGGTTCAATCCCCAGTACCACAACAAATAAACAAAAATATAAAAATATAGAAAGGCCTGGGGAAGTAACACAGTGGTAAAGAGCTCCTGGGTTCCATTCCTAGTATGGGGTGGGGTGGGGTCTGATTTGGGATGATACAAAAGGAGAAGCTTAGCTGTGATGTGTAATGTGTGCATGAGGTAGTAGGGTAAGTAGAGTGGTTAAGTGAACTAAATCATTATCTCCTAGAGTGGAAATTAAATAATGCCTAGAGGGCCGGAGGGTTAATTTAGTGGTTCCAGCGCCTGCCTCTCAAGCGCAAGG
>PVIC010033478.1:0-20120 GCA_004025085.1 Thryonomys swinderianus | reverse complement strand
TATTTTCTTTCTGTATCATATTTATTCCTTCCCCTCATCACATTCCCACACCAAGTTTCCTATAGAAATATTCCACTCTATAAAAGCTGTCCTACTTTCTAGAACTCATTTGCATCTACAGGTGTTCATGCCAAAGAGAAGATCCGGAAATTGTCTATCTGTGATCTATTGATTTCACTTATTAGTATATCCTCCAGATTGGAATTTGAACCCAAGTCTTTCTGGCTCTAAAACCTTTTCTACTACGCCAAATTGTTGTCATAATGATAGCAGTTACTGGTATCATCATTATAAAATGTTATCTAAAGAGAAAAAGAAAATAATTTATAGCTTCATGTTGGATAGCTCACTCAGAAGGCGCGTTCACATTCTGTGGAAGTGACGGCATGGATCCGGGTCCACTCCTAAGGGGTGGGCATGTCTCTCTGTTCCTCTCATAGTCCCTACAAGGACTCTCGCTCTTTGCCAAGTTAACAGGGCAGAGTTCTCTTCCGGAAATGCCTGATGCGTGACAGCTTCCAGCATGAAACACCTTCTTGCAACTTATTAAACTAAAAGAAAAATATCATTGTATGGATGAAGATTTTGCTTCTAAAAATGTAGGCAAAATATCTTCTTTGGGTTTTTTCTTTTATTTTCTTTACTCGTTTGCCTTTCTTTGGTAATATTTTGCTAATTTTCTTGCTAATTATCTACTTGTTAAGAAAAAGGAAAAGAAAATTTTCCATAAAGTGAGTAAAATACTAACTGAAAAGAAAAAGTGGTTTTGTTTTTAGAATTCAGTATGTATTGATTGTATAAAGACATGACAAAGGTTCTACTTGGCAAAGACTCAAATGAGACAGAAAATTTAAAGCCAGAAAATTCAAGTTTTAAAAAAAGTTTTCAGAAAAATATGCAATAAAACAGGGCAACAAGGTTAAAAATGAACTGAATGGTTCCTAAAGAAAAGGAAATTCATAAAGGAAGTCAATTTAGAGTTATTTATTTAGTCAGGGTATTTAGTTCTTCTTGAAATACAACTATGAGAAAGAACTTTTCCATCTTTTAGGAATAAAATACTACAAGGATATTGTTAATGAAGAAAATGGCACAATGCCTGGTGAACCTTTCTAGTATTAGAAGTCACATTAATTTTATTTTTTAATTGTTTACATAATGACTGCAATGTTGGCTGTACAGAGATATGGTGCTTAAAGTCTAGGGATAACTCATTTTCACATAAGCATACTACGATTAGAAGCTATCAGAGAGGGCACTTGGTCACTGCCGTGGGACCGCAACACTCTTATCGTACATAAATCATAATTAAATATTCTTTATGTCACCTGGGAAGAGACAAGACTAACTTTGAACGGCAGTGGCAGCCTCTGAGGCTTAATGCGAACAGGGAGCTGGGTGCAGCTAAGCAATGTATTCAGGAAGGCAGAGGCGGAAATGTCTCTCCCTCCAGAGCAAGTCAAATAACCCTCCGTGTATGGTTCAGTGGGCAGAATTAGTCTCTGCTAGGACTTTATGCCACGGAGCTGTGACAGACCAAGAGGACTCAGTTGTGAGTTTGCCACCTTTAATCCTCATTGTTTTATAATCTTTACAATTTCAGTACTTTCCTTACTGCAATTTTTGGCTCAGATACTTATCTCTGGTCCCTGTTTGGGATTCATTGTTTGATTTCTCTTTTGTTCTCATCTGTGTTAACTCTAGCTGGGTAGATGGAAGGAGACAGGAAGTATGACCTGACAATAAGACATTTCATCCATCCTGAGTTCAAAATTGGAAAAAGAAATACTTAGAAATACTTTCACATATAAGTAACTTGTCTGAGGCCATACTACGGTGGGGTTGGAATTTGAACCCAAGTCTTTCTGGCTCTAAAACCTTTTCTACTACGCCAAATTGTTGTCATAATGATAGCAGTTACTGGTATCATTATAAAATGTTATCTAAAGAGAAAAAGAAAATAATTTATAGCTTCATGTTGGATAGCTCACTCAGAAGGTGCGTTCACATTCTGTGGAAGTGATGGCCTGGGGATTTAGCTCATTGTTTCCAGCATCTACCTTGCAAATGCAAGGTCCCAGGTTCAATCCCCAGTAACCACACACCACAGTGCGGGGAGCATGGTGGCTCACGCCCGTCATCCCAGCACTCGGGAGGCAGAGGCAGGAGGATCGCTGAGTTTGAGGCTTGCCTGGGCTACCCGGTGAGCTCAGGGCCAGCCTGAACTACAAAGCGAGACCCCTGTCTCAAAAAAAAAAAAAAAAAGGAAATACTTCTCACATAATCACCAAAGCATGGTTGGCCTTCGATTTGTTCCCCCTCATGAAATATTACTTACTACTTATTAAGAAATAAAATTGAAATTAAAGTACTAGGAGCATTAAAATGGTTTTTAAAAATACATCAAGAGAAGATCATATTAGAACATATTTCAACATAAAGTAAACCCGCAATCTTCATCACTTTGAAGTTTCAAAACAAAAGTGAACATTAAAGTTTTTCCAATGACTCAAGTAAAAAAGGGACGAACCTAAATTGTTATGGAAAGAGATGTTAAACATAAAGCAGATTTCCAGCTTTGCAAAGGCTGTAAAAGCCATTGAGATGAAATGCAAACCAGACCCCACCCCTTCAATTATGCAGTTTTGTAAGAAAAACGCAGGAGCGTGGCCACCAAAATAACACCAATACTACCAGCTTTTAGTTAGCAGTCAGGCGAGATGACTTAGAATTTTAACCACCTCTTTTATTACTTGGCAACTTTAGGGTATACGATTTAGGCCATGAATAATCCCCTTTGAAAACGAAACACCTCTTCCACTGGGATAATTGGACCATGCCAAGAACGAACTACACAACATCAAAAGAGGACACCCTACAAAGTCACTTAGCGGTCAGTCTTCTCCCAAAATTGAAAGCATGCTTAGCATTAAGAGGTCACTGTAATAAATAAGAGGAGGTGAAATAATGACTTACAAGTTTTGGCCAAAGCACTATAGCCCAAAGTTTAATAAAAACTGACTGGCTTCCGAAAAGTGAATGAGCTAACTACATGCGGTGCTCGAGCAGGTGCTCGGGGACCCTCCTGCACTCTCTGCTGAGGGGTCGCTGACCATGTCTGTGAGGTCACTGGTGTTCCCAGGGATCCTCAGGAGCGGACTCAAGGATGTTGCTGCTAATAGTAACAGGAACGAGGGGAAATGTCAACGGAAGGCCCAGATGGTAATAATTACATAGGGAAAAAATGAGAATTAAGTTGTGTCATATACCGGTACAAATTCTCAATGTGGAGTGTAATTGTGATATGTATATATAATGTACCAATACAAAAATAATAATTATATTAAGACAACTCCTAAAATAACAAGACTTTTATCTCACGGTCAAGGTAGGCAATTCTGTTTGTGGATAAAATGTATAACTCAACGACCTATTATTCATCATCACACGAAGGCCACCTATGTTATTTGTCCATTGAATGAGAATAAGCTCATCTTCCTTGCTCATGGGACTTAGTTTTAAGGTAACTGCTAAGTTACTCACAGTGGTCCAGGCTTTCAAAAGCTGCTAATGTGGCTGGAGTCGTTTGCAAGCTCGCTTTCCTAAAGGACTTTCAACAACAAATCTTTATAATAATGGAAAAATACGGAAGTGCGGATTTCAACCTTCCTAAAGACCACACATGTAAAGCACTGTTCACACTCACCCAGCCGTTGCGGGGATTTGGTGAAGAACGGATGTAACTGGGTTCCTTCTCTCTGTTCTGCTTCCTGCAGCGATGTTAATTTCCAGGGAAATCCTCAGAGGAAGCGACGAGTACATACACAAAGGGAGGCACTGCTCGCAAAACTGCCTAAAACACTGGAAACTGAAAGTTGGTCTTATAAAGTGAATTGTTATCCGTAAAGCTAGAAAATCTGGAACAGTTCGAGGCAGCTGTTTGAAAAGTAATAAAATAAACATACATTTCTCATTCAGTGGATTTAATTTGCTCTACAAGAATTGGGTACAAGGAGGCTTCGAAATTCCGTGGTCACGATTTATTAGACAGCTCCAGCCCCTCCACCTTCTACCTCTTGCTTCGGTCCAGTTTTCTAGGAAATAAAGGGCAGGACAGGGCCTTTCGCATGTGTGTGAACGTCGGAAGATGCGTAAGTAGAATTCTTAGAACGTGACCTGGACACAGCAGGCAGTAAATACAGAGAAGCAGTAAGTAAATGGTCAGGAGGGGGCGCAAGGGCGGAGGCCCGTGTCGCGTGTCGCACCCCGCGCGGAGCAGCCCGGCGCGCGGTGTCCCCGACGGCTCCCGCCCTCTCTCCGCCCGCCACTGCGGCGCCCCGACGCGAGCTGCCGGCACAGGGTCCCCGGCGCCAGGGGCTCCCCCAGGACCCCGCTAACACCGGCGGACGTTCAGGCCAGAGCCCGCCCCGGAGAGCCGGGAGGCGGCCGCGGAGGAAAGGGCCGCGCTGTCTCTCCGGGGCGCAGCCGAGACCGGCCGGGCGGCCTCTCCCCTCTCCGGCCGGGCAGAACCAGCGCTGCGCCTCTTACGAAACTCATTTTGCGGATCTCACTTTTGTTCTCCTTCGCTCTTTATCCCACTGCGCTTTTCTGCCGCCGCAGGCCCTGGGTGGGGTGAGAGTGCTGTGCGCTCTCGTCTCCGTGTGCCTCTGTTTCCCTCCGCTGAGCACAGTCGTCTCAGCCGGAGCCAGAGACCAGACGAGCGCACGGCCCTCCTGTCGCCGCAGGCCCTCGCCCTCCGGGAGTTCCTCTGGACCTTCCAAATTCCAGCGCTCACCCCAAGCGTAGCAAGCTTGTCGTACGGCTAATACTGGATAAAGAAGAGATGTTAACTTGGTTTCATGATATGTTCTTTTGAAATTACCTATTTTTTCTTATTTTTACGGGCGCAAATGTCATCCCTGATATAATTTTATGGCGTTTTAGTTTTATTATTAGGAGTCTGAGACAACTGTTAAATATGTCGTAGTTTAAATATCTTTCAAAATTCCCCTCAAAAATCAGTTACATATTCCTTTCACACGATGAACAAAAATGATGATGGAAAACACTCCAGTTCTGAGGTTTTGTAAAGAAACATGGGTATCAGATACCAAGCAGGAAAATGTCTTTACTGAAAAGTAATTATATACAGATCTGTATTAGTCAGATTTTTGTTACTATAATAATATACCAGAGGCAGGCTAACTTTATAATGAAAAGAGGTTTATTTAATTCCCACTTCTGGAAGTTCAAGGGCGTGGCGTGGCACTGGCTCTCTGTGGTGCTGGGCTGCAGACTGCGCAGCGTCACGTGGCAGGACGGGAGCCAGGGCTGCGTCCGTGTGTCTAGCTCCTGCTGCCGCTCTCCGTGTAAGGCCACCGCGGCTCAGTCCCTGCGCTTCGTCCTGCCCACTGCATGTCATCTAATCACTCCCCACAGACCCGATCTCTAAAACCCCCTGTGTGGATTAAGTCTCCACCCTCTTCACACCACAAAGAGATTAAACTTTTGTGTGACTTGTTCTCACCATATCGACGTCCTTTACTCCCCCTTTCTCCACTCTGCTGAATGAAGATCCTCCTGTGTTTTCTTATCTCGCAGAAAGTTTATTCGACACAGGCAAAGAAAGGCCCAATTCACAGATAAATTTTGCTCAGAAAGTTTACTAGTAAAGTTACTTGGGGTACATTTCGTCATGGAACTGATGTTGCAAAAATTATTAGTCATATCAGTGCAAAAACTGTTTACTTTTATGTATCATATATATTCACACATAACACATATAACCTTATATAAGAATATGTATGTAAAACCGTTAGATGGTGGTACTATTTTAGTCAGAGCAGTGTTTCTTTAGCAGTTAAAGGCCCTGAGCCAGGAATACATGGCCCCAGGCAGAGGCAGCAGAAGCAGGCGCTCTTTCTGCTTATTATATAGTATGATTTGGGGTTGGGAAGAGGGTGGGGTGTCCTCCTTTCTTCTCAATAAAGCTCTGTGGCTGCATAATTGCATAATAGAAGGTATCCCTCTCCAAGAGCTATCCATAGACATTGAATATAACTTCCCCCCATTTCTTCTATTTTTCAACAAATAAAGCTACTCTACTAGAAGTTTTAAGTTAAAAACCTAGAAGCAGCTACTTCATCTACTAGTACTAAATTAAAATCTAGAAGCAGCTATTTTATCCCAAAGCAGGTGAAAACAAGTACAATGAAATAACTTTGTTCTTTTCCATAACACCTGTCCATCTGAATTTTTATTTATCTGTATCCCATGCATGTTCTCAAAATGGTTTGGGGCAACTATTGATTCATTCAAAATATAGCAATATGTTCTATGTATTTAAACATTTTAAAATTTGGGGTAAAAGGGGAATAGGGTTAGAGATGCCGAGTGGGACCAGGAATCTCCTTGGTAGAGGTCATTTGATGCCATGAAGTCTCTTGTACTTACTAGAACTGGCTCCCTCTGAAAATCTGATTATAGGTAGTAGGAGAAGAAATGTGACCGATGATCTGCTTCAAGGTGTTCACAGTGCAAAAATAAACTAGTCACTTAAGGGAGCGCAATTGATGCTGTGCTGCGTGAGAGAGGAACCTCTCACTTGCCCTGCGCGGTGAGAGCTGGTCTCGGGGGGCAGCGAGCTCCACCAGCCGCTCTCCAGGGAGGCCAGGCTGCCAGAGTCTAATCTGGTGCGCTGCAGCACATCATTCCGAGGGAACCAGGGCAGGGGTTTTCCAGAGTGCTCTCCACAGACGCCAGTCCTCAGCTCTCAGCCGATCTCTCCGAGGTATGGAGTGGCGAGAAGATGTCTTTTAATCCAAGTAGCTAGAACCCAGGCTTCAGCTACTGAGCTGTGGGCAGAATCAGTACCCCCCTCCCTGCAAAAGACAGCAAAAACAAACAAGCTCAAAGGCCACCGCAGAGCCCTGAAAGCCAAGCACACTCACTCGCCCCTGAGAAGCACTGTGATGACGCTTTCACACAGGCTCGATGCAAAATCAAGTATTACCCAAAGTCCACCTTACAAATTTGATGTGTAAACACTGGGAGATTACCAGTGCTATTTGCCCTTGAATTTTAATGAAATATGTGTGTCCAGCATTATTTAACAGAATGCAGGCAGCACGTTTTCAAAATATTGAGGATGATTTTTCAGAAAGGTTGTGAAAAAAACTTGTAAGGATAAAACTGATCTCAAAAGTTATTAAGATTCCTTTTCTTATTTGTAATCTAAACCTTTGAGTAAATGCCCGTGCAGAGGATACGTAACATTTGGTTGAAGAGAAGCCAGTCTTGGCAGAAGCCATGAAACACAAACATCCGTAATATCTATGTGCTTGTCAATGTACTTAATCTCTTTCTTGAGGGACAGAAAGTAACTGAAAATATCTATGGTCGTTTAATGGTGGCTGATAATTGTTCACTTTCTGCTACTAAGAAGTAGAGTCTAACTCTACTTCTTTTAACTTCAGCAGGCTAAGTCACTTCCTTCAACATAATGTTCTTTCGCGGTGTTTTCTCTCAAAGCCGTGGGTGGTATATATACAAAGTTGAAGCGTCCTGAATCCAGCGAGCCACGAGGAATTCAAAGCTGATCCTACAGACAGGCCACATGCACAGAGGGAGCAATGCTGACCAAGCCTGTGTGGCTAAAAGAAGGTTCTGGAACCTCCAAATAAGACTAGTTATCTGCTGGCCCATGCTGTGCTATGATGCCTGTTTTCAGACGTCAGCTGCTAAGCTGTGGGCAACATTAATATTCTCCCCAAAGAAAACAAGCATAAGCTCTGGCTCAAAGGCCACCATGAAGCCACTTAAAAATGGCAACATTAACTGAGAAAGTCATATTTAAGCCATTTTAGCAGAGACAAATTAGCCAACGAGAGCACTCGCTTGCCTCTGCGGAGCACTGTGATGATACTTTCCAACATGAAATAAGCAAAATCAAATATTTGCAAAAAGGCACCTTAAAAAGTATGCACTTTGGGGCCATCCATGGACCTGAAAGTGGAGCCACGTGGAAGACACGAGTGGCCTAGCTGAACATCACCTCAGTTCCTGCCCACAAAGATCATAAGATGGACTGAAATGGCTCTTATTTTAAACCGTTAAGTTTTAGTGAAACAACAAAAGATAATTCAAAACATCTGAATTCAAATACTCTACAACGTTACTCTCCAGAGAACTGTTCTGTGAAGTAAATGCATTTGTCTCTTCACTAGTGAAATAAACACAAACTCTCCACTAATAATGTGCCAGGCAGTTTTCTAAGGACAGCGACACCGAGCGGAGCACGGCATGCCTGTTTCCCTCTGGTGGGCAAGCAGACACTACGCTCACAGTATGAGCAAAGCGTCCACGCTGCACAGGTCCAGGGAGGCACCGGCGCTACAGCTCAGGGCCTGATGCCCGCCACGCGGAACACGCACAGCTGCTCAAAAGGCCCCTGGATAAACGTGCCCCTGCAGCTGGAGAGCCTAGGGCGGTGGTGGCAAACTTTGGACACACACGCTACAGCAGGGTCTGTCATCATCAGAACCTCTCAAAGGTTTGCCTGACGTGTCGCTAGGGGCAGGCGGTAGAAAGGTCAGGAGTGGGGTCTAGTTAGAAGAGGTGGGCACCGGGAGACGGGGCCTCTGAAGTGGGTGCTTTGTCTCCAGGCCCCTCTTTCCTCTGCCTGCTCCTGGTCGCCGTGAGTGCCCTGCCAGTCCCGTGGCCAGGCTGTGCTGCCTCTTTGCGGGCCTTGAACCAAGGGAACCTGCCAGCCACAAACCGGAGTCTCTGAAACCATGATCCCAAACCAATCTTTCCCCCTTTAAATTGAGCTCGTCAGTATTTTGTCACACCATGGTATGCTAACAAATGCAAGAATTTTGGGATTTTTTTATAACTGTGCCTGACAATGTGGTTCAGGAACCTACAAAACTGTAGAAATTTTAAAAGTCTGGAGAAATGACTTGAAAATGCTTAAAACAGTGCAAGCAAAATTTGATAGGCATTTTGGTGTGAGCTTAGAAAATCCGAATGCTAATGAGGTGGTGGAGAGTAAAGGCTTTGCTCACGAGGTTTCCGTCAGGGATGGAGACTCTCGGGACTGGGACAACTGGCCGTTCGTCCTTTCTTGCAAAATGCTCACCAACAATTTGGCCTTGCCTTGAGATTTTATGGGTGGATGAGCTTAAAGGTGATGGACTTCTTCATCTGGTGGAGGAAATTTCAAGGCAGCACAACATTCAGGCCATAGCATGAATATCGCTGGATATTTTTGGCTAGATTTTTAAAAAACAGAGTGGAAATAGTTGGGGGGGAAAACTTGCAACTTAGCCAGCAAACCAGCAGAGTGAAAAGCTGGGGTCAAGGGAAATATGGTGACGAAAGAGGTCAGTACAACTGGAAGAGTATAAGTATCTTGCAGGGGACACTGAGGCAGCTGCTGTGAGGGCATGTCAGGAACTGGCCGTGCTCCGCCCACTGCAGGCTCCGGGCTCCCCAGGAAGCTGTTGCGACTCTTCCTTTGAGCAGGCATTCCTCTTTCAAAGGCTTTTTGTCCTCACTCATTGGTTTGTTTAGTAGAAAATGTGAAACAAGGAAATTCTCCCATTATTCAGTTTTTTAGCATACATGAAACCTGCAGTTCAAGGGCTAACTCTTTCAGGTTATTCAGATGTCTCAATACATCTTTAAAGTAAAACTATTTGGAAATAAACTAGTTTGTAACTATATTTATTTCCGTATCACTTTTATTCTAAATGACTAAGTGAAGCATATTTGTATTTTCAGGGAAAATATTAAGGGAACATAAAGCTCCTGTCTTTCCTACTAAAAATAAGGCAACCTTTTTTAAAACTTTTTTTAAAAATGAATTTTTAATATTTATTCATAGCATATGGAAGAGCAGTTGTGTTATCATCATATTATATTACTTAATTGTACAGGGTCAATGATACTTTCACATGAAATGTATCTGTGTATAACAGTGCTGTAACATTTATATTTTGTACCAATTCCTGCTCCCTTCATCTCCAAACACTATGAAGTAGCAGTGGGAAATTAATTCAGATGGATGGCTGTTGGTTATATTCTAACGTGACACAGAAATCTTCATTCACTGAAGTCTTTAGTTACCTAACACAAGATACTTGGGTATTGTTTTAAATTGTATTTTTCTAATGGTCAGCAATATTGAACACTTTTTCATGTATTCACTGGCCATTTCTAGTTTTTCTTCTGAGAAGTGTCTGTTCATTCCAATAGCCCTTTTCTTTTGAGTCTTTATTTTGTAGCTTCTAATTTTTTAGGGTTTTTAAAATATATATTTTAGACATTAGTCCTCTGGTTAAGAAGTAGACAGTAAAATATTTTCCCTATTCCATAGAGTGTTTTTCACTCATTCGGTTATATCCTTTCCCGTGTAGAAGTACTGCAATTTTTCATAATTCCACGTGTTAATTATTGGTACTATTTTTGTGGCATTAGGTTTTTGTCAAAACAGTAATAGCAGAGAGTTAGCTATCTATTCATACATGTTGGTATATATACTAGGGAAAGGTGGGGTACTGGAGAATGAAAGAAGTGAAGTTTGAAATGTTAATGGAAGAGGAGGAGAGAAAACCAATACAGGGAACCCTATTGCAGAGTCTCAGGAAATTAATAATGTCAGACAACAGTAACATGAAAGACAGCAAGAAAAAGAAGAAAGAAAAGGCAGAGAGTAAAATTTTTAAAAATGAGAATAGAAAAATATAAAGGAGAAAAGGAAAAAAATGGAAAAATTCAAACCCTCAAAAAAACAATGAAGGATGGTTCGAAGATTTAGCTCAGTGGTTCCAGCGCCTGTCTAGCAAGTGCAAGGTCCCTGATTCAATCCCCAGAAACAACATACAGCAATACCAGGCGTGGTGACTCACACCTACCGCCAATCAGTACCACATACCTACCACAAACGCTGGGTTTGGTGGCTCATACCTGTAATCCCAGCACTCGGGAAGCAGAGGCAGAATCGCTGAGTTTGAGGCTTTCCTGGGCTACATAATGAGCTCAGGGACAGCCTGAACTACAAAGTGAGACCCTGTCTCAAACATACACACACACACACACACACACACACACACACACACACACACAACAAAAACAAAAACAATGAAGGAAAAACAAAGAAGAAAAAATGTGAATCTACGAAAAAAAATTTACTCTGTTTTTAAGTGAGTATTTCCTTTTCAGAATCTGCAGTTTTGGAATCCAGCAAGTCATGATTAAGGTAGAATCAGGGTAAGTTCTATTCAGTAACTTGTGAGCTCCTGACCCCTCAGTACTGTGCTAATTGACTATAAATTCCATCTGTCTTTACAGTAATCAGTGTTCAGTTTGGGTCTATACTGAGGTCTCCTTTCCCTACATAATAGGTCAATAAAATGCATTGTTCAGGGCTGGAGGGTTAGCTCAGTGGTTCCAGTGCCTGCCTCGCAAGAGCAAAGTCCTGAGTTCGATCCCCAGTAACCACATACAATGCTGGATTTGGAGGTTCACGCCTACCAGCCATCAATACCACATGCCACAATGCTGGGCATGGTGGCTCACGCCTGTCATCCCAGCACTCGGGAGGCAGAGACAGGAGGATTGCTGAGTCCGAGGCTTGCCTGGACTACATAGTGAGCTCAGGGCCAGCCTGAACTACAAAGCGAGACCCTGTCTCAAAAAGAAAAAGAAAAAAAAATCCATTGTGCAATTTTTAACAAAGGTTCAAATATTTTTGTCTTATACTATCTGCTAGTGATATTTAACCCTTTAGAAACTGTTAAGATTGTTTTCCAAAATGTTTGGACCATTTTATATTTTTACCAATATTGTATGACAGTTCAAATTTCTTAACACTACTTCCAATATTCCATATTACTTGATTTTTTTTACATAAGCAATCTATTACATGATCAGGATTTGTTTTTTCTAAGTCTCTGATCGGAACCACTTGAATCTGTGCAATGGTTTTAGGACTGTGGACGTCTGGCTGTTTGATTCTGCCTGTCCAGGAGCAGTAAACATCTTTCCACTTTCTGTTGTTCACTTAACTCTCCTTTTTTTTCAGAGTACAGGTCTTTCACTTCCTTGGTTAGGTTGATTTCCAGGTATTTCATTTTTCTTGAAGCTACTATGAATGGTGTTATTTTCATAATTTCCTTCTTATCCTATTCACTGTTACTGTACATGAATGGTAATAATATTGGGGTGTTTACCATGAGTCCGGATACATTGCTGAAGTTTGTTAGCTGCCTTTTTAATTGTAGTTGTCATGGTGGGTACAAAATAGTATCTCACTTATAGTTTTTATTCATTTAGGGACTAACAATGTAAAAGAACACTGTACACATACACACATACATGGTGCCTATTGGCCATATACCTTTTTTTGAGAAATGTCTATTCAGATCATTTGACAGTTTCTAAACTGGCTTATTTATATGTTTATTATTGAGCTGTTAAGTGTTCGTTACATATTCTATTTTTAAAATTACATTAGATACGTCAAGGAAATATGTGGCCATATGGAATAAGTTAGAAAATGCTCCTTCCTTCCTTAGTCCATCTGCACTGCTATGAAGAAACACCATTCACAGTGGCTTACAAACAACAACGTGTTTCTGGCTGTTCTGGAGTCTGGACCGGACTAGATCCCAGCACTGGAGCACTCAGCGCCTGGGCCAGCCTTGCTTCTGTTGCATCCGCCACTGTTTTCTCACTGCGCGCACATAGTGGAAAGACTGAGGGTCTTCCTGGCCCCAATTTCACTCACAAGGGCTTCAGCTCGAGACCATCACCTTCCTAGTGCCCCACTGTGTAGTACTACGGACCACCCTGGACTGAGGATTCAACATAGGCATTTGGTTAGGATTTAGCGTATGAATTTTCCTCTATGGCATTCTACATGTTTTAGAGAAGTTTGTAAGAAAAACAGTGTTACTCTTTTAAATGTTTAATAATATTCACCAATAAATACAGTCCATCTGTGTCAGGACTCTTCCTTGTAAGAAATTCTAAACTTACTATTTAAATCACTTATTAAGAATTTACTCAGATGTTCTCTTTCTTCTGAAGTAAGTTTTAATAGTTTATGTCTTTTTAGAAGTCTGTGCATCTCGCCTAAGTCATCCAAACTTTTGGCATACAGTTCTTTACAATATTCTTTCAATCCTTCTTTATTTTTATAAAGTCAGTAGTGATCTCTTTTATTGCTGATCTTAGTACTTCAAGTCTCATCTACTTTTTCTCAATCTTTACTCCTTGTGGTTCATGCTAAAAATAAAACTTTTGACTTCATTCATTTTTATCCATTGCATTTCCTTTATCTATTCAACTCAATTCAGCTTCAATCCTTATTGTTTACACCATCTTACTGACTTTAGATTTACTTTGGTGTTTTCTAGTGTCTTAAAGTGGAAGTTTGGATTACTGATTTGAATGCTTTCTCTTCAATATAGGTATTTATAGCTATAAATTGCCCCCTCAGCTCTGCTATAACTATATTCTATAGGCTTTGGAACAGTGTATTTTCCATGTCACTAATTTCTCTAGCAATTCCTTTGTAAACTGGTTATTTAGGAGTGCCTGTTTAATTTCAATGTAATGAATTTTTCAGTATTTCTTCTCTTATTATTTCTAATTTTACCTCATTGTGGAATCAGTCTTTCTAAACCCATTGACTGTGGTGCCAAAGCCTAATACATGTCCTGTTGTGGAGGAATTTTCAGATGTATTTAGAAGACTGCATATGCTGCTGTTGCTGGGTGAAATGTTCCAGAGATTTACTAGATTTAACTTTTGTTCAAATCTTCTGCATCCATGTTGCTCTTCTAAATTGTTTTATTCACTACTGAAAGTGGAATACTGACATCTCAAATCAGTAGTTTTCAGTATTCTGTTTCTCTAATTCTACTGGAATTTGTTTCAAGAAATTTGAAAAACTTTTATGTGCACATTGATAATATATGTTATCTCGATGCTTTTATTACTATAAAATATTCTATCTCTAGTGACTATATATATATATATATATATGCACATGCACACACACACACACACACACACACACACACACACCCAGTTAATGGTAATTCTTTAGTTCTCTTATGGTTTCCATTTCTATGATATATCTTCTTTGAATCTTTTACTTTCAACCTATTTGTATCTTTGAAACCAGAATATGTCTTTTATAGACAAAATCAAGTTGGATCTTTTGTTATTTATTATAAAGATCATAGTATCTCTGGGAACTGCTACCAAAACCCTGAAATTGTTTGAGCCAGCATTTTTATTCATGTTTCTGTTATGTACTAAAGTATCCTTTTCCATGATACATCCAAGCCATAACAACACAGAAAGAAAATAAGCAGTATGCTGAATAAATTTAAATTAAGAGGCAAGCTTCCTCAGATAGTCTAACAGAATATAAAAAGTTTAATTTTTTAGAAAAAAGAAAGAATAAATGTATTTGGATTTTTGGTATAGCTGTTATATGTATTGTCTATAATCTTGAAATATAAATTTTTTTTAAATCTAAGAATCTTTCCATACTAAAGGAAAACCAATATTCTTTATGTGTGTACCACAAACAATACTATTATGCATCACAGTTCTTTTAGGAGATGCTAAAAGCAAAGCTATGGAGAGCAGCCAGTTGTTTATAAAAAAAAGTTTCAAAAGGAGAAGCCAATATAAACATTCATGTTGGACAAGGGCCACTTGGAACAGGAGTGAATGCTGGGATCTTATGTGTTGTGTGATAGAACATCATATTTCAAACTGACTCCCTCATTCTTTTACTTCGTATAAGAGCAGTGTTCCTCTGGGTCATATTTTTTATTGAAATTTTTATCTTTTGTACAACAAAAAATTATGAGGCATTGGTAGATACTGTCTGATGATAGATTCTTTAAAGTGGATTTGATCTTTCCTAAATCTAGAAGAAATGAGAAGCCCAAAATATAGAAATGTGAAGCATCTGTAAGAATGACTCTTAAAGGAAAGATGACAGGAAATCATTGTAGGAAGAGGTGGTGCAGGGGCAGGACTAAAGCCACATGGCCCCAAGGGGGGCACTGGAAGAGAGGACAGCGTGCTCATGAGACAAAGGGCTGATACTTCTTCTAGCAGGTCCTTTATTTTCACCAGAGAGAGAAAGGCAAAAACATATGCTCATGTCTTTAAAAATCTGTCAACTTTAATATAGTATTTTTATAGGTACTATTTATGTATTTTAAGTTATTTTAAAAATAAAGTTCTCTTGAATTTGAAAGGATGAGATGATTGGTTGAGCTGCATCAGCTGATGATGATGATGGGGGAAGAAAGGGCCAAAGTCAGAGAGGAGAGGAGAGAGCCATTTGGGACAAAGAGAATGCAGGAAGGAAGAAAGCAACAGAGAGCTGGCTACACAAGTCTGTGGTGTGAGCATGCGCACTTTCGGAGCAGGAAGACAGAGGAGGAATGTGACGACGTGCTTACCGGAAGCGTCCAGCTGGGCGCCATCTTGGGCTAGCACATGAGAGCCTCAAACCTAAATACTGATCTGGGGAGAAGAAAAGATTATGCTTTTAGAAGGCTAAAAGAATGAACCCTTTCCCCCTCTGCCCATTAGACCTTTATAGGGTATAGGCCCTCTGCCTGGAGTCTGAGACTTAGGCCTGTGATCTCGAAAGGAAAATGTTGATAAAGGGCAAAAAAGACAAAAGAGTGATTTCTGGAAAGACAAAATCTTAGGGTTAGGCAAAAGGAAGTAAATAATTATTTAGCTAATGTACTTGGAGAGTCACCAAAAAAGAATAAAGTTTCTAAATGGCAGGTTAAAAAATGTTTTTTATTTACAACCATTTACTAAAACACAGCAATGGAAAAATTGTTCATAATAGGATCTCTACTAAGCTACATGTAAAGAAATTAGAACAGTTTTTATCCTTTTCAACAAAACTAAACCAAGAATTGATAAACACTCCAAGGAGCTGCCCTCCATACTTTTCTTCCAAATACAAGTCTTACTTCACTAACATTATTTTCTGGCCTCGAATGAGATATTCTCCAGTTGTTCTTTGATGCATTGTTGTTTAGTGTAGACGTGAGATGTGCCGCCAAAATCACCAATCACTCAAGCCTGGTAATAACTGTACGTTATAAATTTCCACTCTCTAGCCCCAAGCAGGAAGTTCTGACGAGCTGAATGTGCTATTCAGTCTCCCTGGTAGGAAAACATGCCAACAGCATGTCTCACCACAAAGAGCGCAGAACCCTTCCAAAAACTACAGAAGGAAAGACAAAGTTCCTTCTTTCAACTCAGTTTAAAGCAGCTTTAATCAAGGGGCATTTTCAAAGGATTTTGGAGCTATTTAATGAGACTTTTTTTCTAGCAATCCCAAAGCAGAAGGTCATGCTCTATGTAAAACATTGTGCTGGTAAAAAAACATTTTGTCAAACATTTCCTGAAACTATCTCACAGTCAAAGCTCAACTACTACCAGACAAAGGGGCGGGTATTCCTGGAATCTCTTTTGCATTAGTTTAAACAGAGGTCCTTTCCTGCTGATTGAAGGACCTGACACAGTGTTCTTGGCACTGCCAGACGCTAGAAACCCACACCCCACCTGAAATTCATGCAGTTCTGTGTCTCAAGCCTCGAGTCACACTGCTGCGGGATGCTGAGGAGACTGAAAGTTCAAGACCTGCCTGGGTAACTTAGCAGATCCCGTCTCAGAATAAAAATACAGACAGGATTCGTGCTGTAGCTCGGGGCCGAGGGGGTTCAACCCCATATTGCAAAATTTTAAAAAGACTGAAATACAATTAAAGTTCGAACGCTTCTTGTCACCTGCAAAATGGACATGATAAGATCCCTGATGAGGTTACGCGGACAGTCTCCCTACCCAGCTGTAGTGCAGGGCTGAGCACCTGTCCCCAGCAGATGACGTGGCCAGGGTGTCGCTCGGGGGAGCAAGCGCGAGGCCCTGAGCCCATTCCCAGCACAAAAGAGTGGATGAGGTTATGCTTGATAGGACTTTCATACTCAAAACTTTCACCCCATTTCACATGGCTAGGGATTGTGATAACATCTTACAAAGTAAGATGTCCTCTTACAAAGATCTTACAAAGTAAGATTTCTGTGTGTACGTATGTACACTTGTGACTTTTTTTTTTGGTACTGGGAATCGAACTCAAGACCTTCCATTCTTCAGCCCATCTGTATCTTTAATAACAACCACAAAATAGAATAAAAAGAAGCGGAGGTGGAGAACTACACCCGGCGACATGTACTGGGCTGTGTGTGGGTGCTAGAAAGTTAATTAAAATAACAGGTCTCTCTGTAACAGACTGTGAGACAGTTGGATGAGGGAGCTTCGGGGCTCTGGCGGCTCCCGTGTCCTCCGTGATCACACTCCTGCCTGTCTCTGCGTCTCACGAGCCCCCAGGCCTCTAACCACAGCGCTGGAAACGCTCGTCCCACACGCTATGCCTGTGATGGGCTCTTTGCTCGTCTGGCCTTCCCGACGGCCTCTGACGACTTCGCCCAAGCGTCACCATCTCAGCTCGTACTCCCTTCTCTCCCTTTCTGCTCTGTGCCCCACTCACAGGGTTAGGTCCTGAGCGTTTGCCTAACCGTCTTACATCGTCCAATCGCCACAGTTTTCACACTGTGAACTCTTTGGACTGTAACTTTTTCACAGCTGAACTTCTTTGCCATGAAGAACCTGGACCCTTACACAAATTCGGAAAGATCCGCGGATGAAGAAGTGCATGAATGGCCTCATCCGAGAGAACAACTCCATGGTAGTTTTACTGACAAATACAGAATCCACAACTTTGGATTAAAGTCTTCATTTACCAGATTAGCCAGTATTGCCATTTCTGGAGAACTCTGGATTCTAATGCTGTAGTGTCCTATTTTCTAAAAGAAAATAGTTAGAATAAAATATATCATTCAATCCTAAGTCAAGAATCTGGCTTTCGCATCTGTAATATCCCATCTTGAGTTTCTATGCTGCCACGGTATAGCTTCTTTCCGAATAACCATTCTAATAGCACTTATTTGCTGTTTTTACTCAGTAGCAGGAGTTAGCAACATGAAGCCTTAAAAATAAGTTAATCTAAACGCACTAGGTTTACATTGAGCCTTGATGAGTTTAACAGAAATATCAATTTCCCTCTGTTTTTCTGTGCTCTACAGACTACTTTAAGTCTGGAATTCTACACGCCCAGATATGTGACAAGACTGTTTGCAAATTCATAGGGTTTTATTGATTACATGATGGAAAAAGTTTGAAGTTGGTTTTATATTGTCATTTGCATTAGTGAGGTTGAAAGGTTTTGTTTGATCTCCATTCAAGCTTCGGAGAAGCTTGGAAACTGCAAACTGAAGCAACTCAAATTTATGCAGAGCTCGACAGTGAGTTAATTACCAGAACTATGCAAAATTAAATTCTGAGAAAACAATTCTGGCATTTTGAATAGTTGCATGTTATGAATGTTCCCACACAGAAGCATATGCAAGCTATCCGTCAACTAGTTGGCTTATTTTGAAGACGTGTCCACTTAAGAGAAAATATTGTATTTCAAAGAGTCTCATGAAGCAGAGAGGAAAGACTACGAGTACTTTGCCCTTTACCCTTGGAAATATATGAAGAACCCCAAACTAGAGTTGAGTTCAGAATAACTGAACTCCCGGGCACCATACTTGTTAAAATAGATACAGACACTAATCTAAACAGGCAGGGTGGTCTCTTCTTAAATATTCACATTCCACACACTCCCGCACACATGCCTCAAAGCAGAACAAGCAGAAGGAGAGGAGGTAACCATTCCCGCAGTGATCGCGAACACGTTCAGGTGGTCCAGCCACCGAAACACGTGTCCTTATACCTGCCAAACTCTCTGAACTTGAGATTCACTTCATGTTAATATTTTTAGGACTGTCAGAGTAGAAATTTTCCAACATACAGAAATCGTATGCCCATTCATTGTGATAGGTCCACTTTACTGGAGTAAGAAATGACTAGCCGAGTGGCAAAGCTCAGTTCTGGCCGTGTCTGTGGATGACTGGCGTCCGGCCCAGGACCCTGAGGAGGGAAGACGCATGTCTGCTGGAGATGGCACGAACCTACAGGCTTCTAGCCTGGACGGAGCACAAAGGGAAAGAAGAAAGAACAGTACCTGCTCGGTGGCTCCTTCTTCATTTTCAGTGTGTGTTTTATATATAATTAATATAATATAGTTAATACCCTCAGCACGCGGATAGAGCACATAACGCTTGACTCCTTTCCTATATTTCTCTTCTAGAGAACCCTAACTAATACAGCTACTCAGTGACTAACAGGAGACAATGAGAGAATCAAAACACAAACTTCTGCCTTTAATATTTGCTTTGTCTGAGGCTTGGGCTCTACAACTTATAATAAAAAGTCCTAGCCGCAGGCAGGGTGGGCGTGGGGGGGCGATGTTCTCCTTGCTCCTTACACGGTGTCCTCGATGAGTCACATTTTTTCCCATCTGAAGGTTTACTTATTTGTTTTCAAATTCTCAATATGGTGCAAAGAATGATCCAGGAGTCATGTGGTCGCAGGAGACACACGCCCACACTGACTATGGCGATCGGTGAGCTCACGGAGCAGACAGGAGGGGATCTCGAAGAAAGAAGCCGCCGGCTGTGTGCTGGGCGCCCCGAGTCCAGAAGCCGGCTCCCCTCTGCACCCCACCCCTGCCTCTGCCACCTTTCTCGGGAAGGCTGTTTAGTTCTGGCCTCGGCACCAGCTCGAGGACCAGTGCTAGGTGACCGTCCGGCTCCGGACCCACCACAAACGGGCTCAGCGCCCTAAGTCTCCACCCTGGGAGACAGAAAGCGCTCACCTTGGCAAAGGCTTGCGCCTCTGATGCTGTAACTGGCTGGCGGAGCACAGGTTTGGGGCTCTGGATACCAGTGTTGAACTCTGCAGCAGATACTTAGAGAGAGAGAACTGATCCTCGAGCCGTGTGAGACTGAGGCACTGACTAAGCTTTAAAGTCAGTTAATATTTCAGAGCCAAATGGATTTTTTAAAAGGGGAGAAAGATTTATAAGACCATGTAAATCAGCTCCATCCAGTTTTTTT
>PVIC010033477.1:0-20136 GCA_004025085.1 Thryonomys swinderianus | reverse complement strand
GGCTGGCCCTGAGCTCACTATGGTGCCCAGGCAAGCCGCCGCGAACTCAGCAATCCTCCCGTCTCTGCCTCCCGAGTGCTGGGATTACAGGCGTGAGCCACCACGCCCAGCATTATATGTGGTAACCGGGGATCGAACTCAGGTCCTTACGCTTGCGAGGCAGGCGCCGGAACCACTGAGCTAACCCTCCGGCCCCAAAGTATGTCTTTTCTTATACACAGAAGTGAGATAGATCAGTAGCTAGAATTTTGGAGTTACAGACAGTGACACAGAATGGGTTGCAAAATATACTTACTTGTGTGATATATTCAGCCTACTCAACTAAATCAATCTGTCACTTGAGGGGAGAAGGACAACTATATTCAAGTTGGCAGATAAAACAGCCACACTCAAAGCCAAACCGGAACTGTAAAAGTGACAAGTGAACATTGGGATTTTTGACATGTTTCAAACAGTACTGGAGATATTTAAGATAGAGTTAAGGTATTCTTTCTCCCAACTGGTGCACTGTCAGCTATCTCTGTTTTCTAAAATGTTAGACCATTACCTCCCAATGAAAAAAGACCTCCAAACTTGGAAAGAATGGGCCTGTGATCCATTTGTGAATAAGCCAGGCAAGCCAACTTTTGTTCATCACAAATGACTATAGTCTTAAAATAATATGTCTGAGACAACTTCAGATCTCCATATGCTCTAAGTCAAAGTCAAGGCAGAATATCATGATATTACCTTACACAGCACTGAAAACCCTGCTCCCATTTCCAATATTTTGTCCATGTGAAGCAGAGGTTTCTGTAGTGATGGAACCAGAATGAGACTACAGTAGACTGGACAAGAGCAATACTTGGGGGCTCACTGTTTCCCATCACCTCTAGATGGGACATCGAGTTATAGGAAAACAATGCAGGGCTCCCCACTGATTGAGTAGTATGGTGAGCAGTATAATTATTTCATTATAAATTACAATGTACTAATAATAGAAATAAAGTGCACAAATGCAGCAACACACCTGACATCACAAAACCATCCCTTCCTATCATTGCATCCATGGAAAAACTATTTCCACAAAACTAGCCCCTGCTGGTAGGAAGACTGGGCTGCTATAAAGGACTCCTGAATTGACTGGCCCAGTCAAGCACTGGCCGAGGACTCCATAGTCAAGTCATAGCCCCTCAGCTGTCTACCTAACTACAGTACAAATTCCTAGGTCCTACTTCCTATGCACTAGCTCAGGTCCATGGTGGCTCTAGGAATCTGTGGATTTTATTTTAACCACTCTAATCAGTCATACCCATAGGAATTTGGAAATCAATCTTATAGATAATATCCTTCCAGCCTTACTTATGTTGCCTAAGTTTAAGAACTTCTGGGCTAGTTCTACATAACCAAAATTAATAACATTTTTGAGCCAATGAATTTAAGTATTAAAGATAAATAAAATGTAGCATTAACCACATAATAAATATTCATGAAAAACTATTATATATAATATACAACCTTAGGCATTGAAACAAAGTCCTAACAATAGATACATGACTGAAATTAAATTATATGGTAAAATACCTTTGGTTTGATTTAATTAGGCACTGAAAATTTCAGTAAATTTTAGACAACTGAA
Source organism: Thryonomys swinderianus (assembly GCA_004025085.1). Lineage (NCBI taxonomy): Eukaryota > Metazoa > Chordata > Mammalia > Rodentia > Thryonomyidae > Thryonomys > Thryonomys swinderianus. Next base: position 18,518 of record PVIC010033477.1, on the reverse strand, counting down.
ATGTTTAAATCACCTGCTCTCATTCATTTCTATTTTCCGGTCCAACTCATTAATGTAGCATATGCCTGAAATTTCTCTCATTAAAATCTCAAAATAATTTAAATTTTGTAATTTTTTAAATGTTACTTACTTTGTAAAATTGAACATCACTGCTCTAACTTTGGATCTCTTCCTCATTTTTTTTTTCCTCTCTCTCTGATCTTTTCAATATTTCACTTTATTTTTTCATCTCTTTATTTGAAGACACTGGAAGTGTGATTTGTAGGTCATGCAATTTCTCAATTCCTTTCCATGGATGCCTTCTAGACTTTGGAACCTGCAAAACAAAGCCTGGTCAGTACTGTATACAAGAGTCTCATATGAAAGGTAAGTCTTTATAATAAAAAAAAGCAGGTATAATTTCAGTTAAGTGCAGGGAAGGTCCTTATAACAGCCAATATTCATTGAGCATTTACTACCTTCCAGATGTTATACTAAGGTTTTTGTTGGGACTACATTACACCAACAATGCAATAATACGAGTTGGATGAATCCTGTTACTGCTGCCATTTTAAAATTGAAAAATCTGAGCTAGGGATGTAGCTCAGTGGGGCCGCACCTGCCTGGTAAGCACAATGTCCTGAGTTTGATCCCCCATAACACAAAACAAAACAAAACAAAATAACGTTAACAACAAAAAACAACAACAAAACTAAAAAATCTAAGGCACAGAAATATTAAGTGTACAGTTATACAGCTAAGAACTGCTATAGCCAATATTCAAATACAAGTAATTTGAATCCTAAGTATTAACAAAGCTAAACATTGCCTCGTTTACACTGTTCACATCTTCACTTTGTGCGTGTGTGTGTGTGTGTGTGTGTGTGTGTGTGTGTGTATGAGAGAGAGAGAGAGAGAACTGGGTTGGACTCAAGCCTATCATAATGAGTTACATTCCAGGCCCCAGCCTCCTAGACCACTGGGATTTCAGGTGTATGCCACCAAGCCAGGCTCTTACAAAAATTAATACATAATTTATGGAGCCCTTCTAAACATTAACCTGTGCAACACCACAGACCACATACCAGTGAAGCTGCTTTGTTTACTTGAACTAAAAATTTAAATGAAAGTCCAAATATTGAAAATAGTAAAAGAAAAACTTGACATATTTAAAGTTTCAAAGGAGGACTCTTTAACATGCAAAACCCAAAAGAAAGGAAATTATAAATTTAAATATATTAGTAGTTATAAAGTTATAAAATAAGTAATAACTCCAAAATATCAAAGATAAATAATAAGCTGGATGGAAGCAGTTGGAACATGGGTAACAGAAGTAAACATTAATTTCTTGCCAGAGTAAATAATTTCTAAAAATCAGTTTTGTAAAGAACTAACCAACAAAATGAAACAAAACAAAACAAAATCAAGGAAATATGAAGGTAATTCTTAAAAGAGAAAATATAAATAAACCTAAAAACAAAAAAAGGCTGCTCAGTGGGGCCAGAGATTTAGCTCAGTGGTTCCGGCGCCTGCCTCGCAAGTGCAAGGTCCTGAGTTCGATCCCCGGTAACTACATACAACGCTGGGTGTGGTGAGTCACGCCCACCAGCAATCAATACCACATACCACAGTGCCGGGCGTGGTGGCTCAGGCCTGTAATCTCAGCACTCAGGAGGCAGAGGCAGAAGGATTGCTGAGTTCGAGGATTCCTGGGCTACATAGTGAGCTCAGAGCCAGCCTGAACTACAAAGCGAGACCCTGTCTCAAAAAAAAAAAAAAAAAGGCTGCTCAGTTTTTTTATTAGAAAAAACAAACAGGGAAGTGTAAATTATAGAAATAATGTTAGATTTTTAACTCCTCATATTGATAAGACACATAAAAGTTTTAACTTTAAGGTATAGTTACATGTCTGTAATTCCATATAACTACATGTAATTAATGTCTATAATACCATCTACTTAGGAGGCTGAGTTAGGAGGAGTTTGAGTTTGAGGCCAACCTGGGCAACTTTGTGAGGCTCTGTCTCAAAATAAAGAGGGCTGATGATGTACTCGATGGGAGTATGCCCTTGGGTTCAATCAATCAATCAATCAATTAATTTTAGTGACAATGTAGGGGATATGGTAACTTTTATATCCTTCTCATATCCTTAGATTGATTCGATATATTTAAGACAATTTGCATATTTTCATTAAAATTTAAATAAGCCCAGCCTTCTACAAGAGTTCTTTTCCTTGGTATCTACCACAGAGAAATATTTTTATGTAAAGGCACATGTTAAAGTTATCACCGCATTATATTTACAGCAAAGCAATGGCAATGGCTTACTTAGCTATAGAGGTCTGTTAAATTATGTTATATTCAGGCCATGGAATGATTGAAGAAATACGTGGAATAAATCAGATCCATTTGTTAACATAGAAAAAAAATTTTTTAAATGTTTCTCTGACACAATACCCAACACTCACACCTTAGAAAGAGACAACTTTAATTCAGCTCCTGATTGTAGGGGTCTTAGTCCATGGTTAGCATACCCTAAGGAGGAACATCATGATGGAAAGGGGCGGTGGAGCAAAGCTGCTTAGTTCATGGTGGTAGGGAAGTGGAGCAGAGGAGCACCACCAGTTCACGGTGGAAGGACTGGAAGTTTGTTGGTATGAGTCTGCACTGGCAGGTAGAAGAAACCAAAAATGGACCTCCAAAGGTGGCAGCAGTGAAAAACACACCAGCAGTCTGGAGCTCTTTCAAAAGGAGCAAACTTCCTTCTTTCTCTTATTATTCCACCCAAACTACAAGCCTATTAGTTGGTGCCACCCACAGCTAGTATGGGTCACCCTCTCATTTCACTGGAAACACACCACAGACATGCCCAAAAGTATGCTTTACTCATCTCTAGGCTTTTTTTTTTTTTTTTGCTTTTGAGACAGGGTCTCGCTTTGTAGTTCAGGCTGGCCCTGAGCTCACTATGGTGCCCAGGCAAGCCGCCGCGAACTCAGCAATCCTCCTGTCTCTGCCTCCCGAGTGCTGGGATGACAGGCGTGAGCCACCATGCCCGGCATTGTGGTATGCGGTGTTGATTGTTGGTGGGCGTGTCTCCATGCCCAGCATTATATGTGGTTACCGGGAATCGAACTCAGGACCTTGCGCTTGCGAGGCAGGTGCCGGAACCACTGAGCTAACCCTCCGGCCCATCTCTAGGCATTTATTAATCCAGCCAAGTAGACATAATTAACATTCACACTATGTAAGAAAAAAGTTAGCTGCAAAATTGTACAGATAGTATATCACATATAAATACACACATAAATACCTTAGCCAAAAGGCCAAGAAGTGATACTGCATATGAATGCAAATCAACAAAATAAAACTCTAAATTTCTCCATGGAATTAGAAGTACAGAACACAATTTAAAGATAATCAAAGTTATTTGGGGACAAGAAGGAAAATCACAGGCTCATCTCTCAAGGGCTTTGGCCTTAAGAGTATTACTAAACCCAGAACTCAAGAGGCAGAGGCAGGAGGATTGCTGAGTTCGAGGCTTGGCTGGGCTACATAGTGAGCTCAGGGCCAGCCTGAACTACAAAGTGGGACCCTGTCTTAAAAAAAAAAAAAAAGTGTTACTAAAATACATTCATCAACCTCCCCTCTCTAAGATACAGGTCTTGTCTTTATTGACACTAAGGTGCCTTGTGGCTATGAGTTCTTGGCTCTCAGACCTTGCCTCTTATTTCTGAATGAGGACAGAGTCATCTAATCAGACTGATATCAAAATAAGAATTAAATGATTCTATGCCTAGAGTTAGAGGTTTACACAGCAAAATATTAACAATACTTCCTGATGGTCAGAGGCCTAGAATGAAAGACTACCGTGCTCTCAGAAGAAGAGTTTCCTAACTTGGAAATTTTGCTATTTCACAATGAAACAAAGGGAAACTTACATTTTCAAAATAGTTTTTTCAATAGGATTTCTCAACTTGGCCACTGTAGATATTTGAGGCAATATCAGCAATTCTTTGATATAGGAGAAGTTATTATTCTTTGGACCCTGAATGTCCCTGAAAGGTCCAGGTGTGTTGAAGGCTTGGTCCCCACATGGTGCTGGGAGACAGTGGAACCTTTGATGAGGTGGGAGGAGTAAGTGTCTCTTGCCTCACCACAGGCCCAAGACCAATGGGCCAGTAAAGCGTGGACTGGACCTTTTGCAGCTATCAGCCAAAATACACTATTCTTCTTAAATTAGTAACCTTAGGGGTTTTTTTTGTTTTTTTCCTTTTTGAGACAGGGTCTCGCTTTGTAGTTCAGGCTGGCTCTGAGCTCCCTATGTAGCCCAGGCAAGCCTTGAACTCAGCAATCCTCCTGCCTCTGCCTCCCGAGTGCTGGGATAACAGGGGTGAGTCTCCACGCCCAGCATTGTATGTGGTTACCAGGGATCAAACTCAGGACCTTGTGCTTGCGAGGCAGACACCGGAACCACTGAGCTAACTCTCCGGCCCCTACCTTAGGTATTTTGTAACAGTAAAGGAAAGCTGACTGACTAATATAAGAGTCGTTTGTATTGTGAGATGTACAGTAGTATTTATACTATACGTCTACTTCTGAGGTTCTGGAGCATTTCCTCTCCCTATTTTTGCCGCCTCATCCATTGGGATAAGAAAAATGCCTCTGGCCTTATTTAATGTCCTGGGATTGAGGAGTAAAAAACTCTCCTGTTGAGAAACCATTGCTTCTCATGTGCTGCTGTAAGGGAATTGGTCCTTTTGTCTTCCTCCACACAATCTAAGCTCAGGGTGGCAGAAATGTGGGAAGTCATGTCATCTACTTTGCACATTTTTGTTAATATTTTCTACAGTGAAGATACTTCTTAAACCAGGGAAAAAAACAGTGTGTTCATGGATATGCTTCCATTTCAGAGAAGCACTTGCATAACTCCATGATTCTTTTATGGATTTGGCCTTGTGAATAACTTCTGACCTGGATGAAATTAGGGAATGATTATCAACAAGTTTCCAAACAGCTACAAACACTTCAGAAATTTCTATACAATCAATGGCTATCACATGCCTTTTTATTATTCTGAAATGGAAAGCTATTTTATAATTTTAAAACTGTGTATTACAACTAAACTAGAGGCAAGATGATGAAATGAGCCATTTTGAGGTAGAAACTTTGGATTTGATAAACCTAGAGGTTTTGCTGTGCTTTTCTTTGTCTTAAAAAAAACAAAAACAGGGCCGGAGGATTAGCTCAGTGGTTCTGGCAGCTGCCTTGCAAGCGCAAGGTCCTGAGTTCGATCCCCAGTAACCACATACAATGCTGGGTGTGGAGACTCACGCCCATCAGCAATCAATGCCACATACCACAGTGGCGGGCGTGGTGGCTCACGCCTGTCATCCCAGCACTCGGGAGGCAGAGACAGGAGGATTGCTGAGTTCGAGGCTTGCCTGGGCTACATAGTGAGCTCAGAGCCAGCCCGAACTACAAAGCGAGACCCTGTCTCAAACAAACAAACAAACAAACAAACAAACAAATAAACAAAAAAACTGTTAGTTATATGAAGCATTTGAGGCCAGGTAGGTTGTGCCTCCTAAGATACTCCTCCAACTCTACCTCTTTTTTTCTTTCAGGTGGCATTCAGTGGGTTACAATTAAAGGCTGCACAGAAGAAGCTTCAGAGTGCTTCCAGCAAAAACGTATAAACGCTTATGAAGTTCGATCTACATACTGCTGCCTTCAACCGATGTGTAATTTCTGAAGAAATGGCCCATGTTCAAGTTGGTCAATCTTGAAGCTTGACCTATTTTTCACAAGATGGCAACTACTGCCCATTAGCCCTCTTTGAAAACCTTGGACTTGTGCCAGTCATGGAGCTATCATCTGAAGATGACTTTGGCATTCTAAGAACCCAACCCCTCTCAAGCTCCTCCAACTCAGACAACTCTTTCGACACCATCTCTCTCCTCTCTTCCTTCTACTTAATTCCATCTCCTGCCACAGGAAATCTCCAGGATACAAACGAGGGAAAATGAGTTTCCAAGTCAAGCTAAGCACATTATTTCTAATTAGTTTATTTACCTATTTCCATACTACAAAATATATTTATGAATGAATTGTATCACAAGATACCAAGTGATCTGAGAGAATTCATTCAGTTTTTGAAATAGATTGCCTTATTCATCTGGCGTGATTTATGGTATGGGAAAAATTGACTTAAAAACCATAGGTTTAACAACTAAACCATGAATCAGTGAATCAGGCCAGTGACAACTATCCACCCAAGTAGCAAAGAGACGGGGTGAGGGTTGGCATTTATTTCTCCCATCAGCATAAGGATTTGTCCAAATTCTGCATGTCCATGCCTTAACCATGCCCAAGTGCTTTGTTTACTGTTGGCACCTTAATCAATGCTAGTTAAGTAGGGGAACAGGATCTCATCTAGAAAGAGTTTTAAATGGTGTGAATATATTTAAACTACATTTCACATTTTTTGACATATTATTCTATTATTCCAATTCAGTGCCCTACTTTTGTAATCTAAAGACTTGTGTTTTAAACTTGAAGTTATGTTTCTCTGTATTTTCAGTTCTAAAAATCTAAAACTAAATAGATAAATAAAACAGAGTTACTTTTTCTCAGGCCTTAGGACAGCATTTCACACATGGCCTTCAACACATACTTTTTTTTTTTTTCAATTTCTTGAGTCAGGGTTTTGCTTTATAATTCAGGCTGGACCTGAGCTCACTATGTAGCCCAGCCTGGCCTTGAACTCACAGCAATCCTCCTTCTTCTACCTCCCAAGTGCTGGGATTACAGGTGTGAATCACCACACCCGGCATTGTGGTATGTGGTACTGGGAATTGAACTCAGGACCTTGTGTTTACCAGGCAGACGCCAAAACCACTGAGCTAAATCCCTGGCCCTTCAACATGTACTTTAATTTTAATGAAAAGTGTTTTTTTTTTTTTAAACCCAAGAAAATTAGGGTTTATCCTCCACACTCATTTCATCTCTATTTCTTAGAATATAGTTCTGGGCCTAAGCAAAAAGATTCCTTCAACTTTGTATTTAAATCTAGTTGCCCCTATCCTGCCACTCTGCATAAGTCACATTAGTAAACAGTGGTCAGATGAGCAAACTGATGAGCAATCCCTCCTTTTTTTTTTTCTTTTTTAACCCTAATATCAAAGGAGAAATAATAGGATTACAGAGTCAGTAGCTTGATCACATGCCGAAGGGTTTCCTGAGCACAGTTCACAATCTAGGGGATGTCATAAAAAGAGAGCCAGGAAGCAAGTGCTTGTTTCTTTTTCTTTTTTTTTTTTTTTCTTTCTGAGACAGGGTCTCGCTTTGTAGTTCTGGCTGGCCCTGAGCTCACTATGTAGCCCAGGCAAGCCTCGAACTCAGCAATCCACCTGTCTCTGCCTCCTGAGTGCTGGGATTACAGCAAGTGCTCATTTCTTATGTCACTAACTTGTCCCCTTGGCAAGTCCAGTTGGCCTCTCCAGGGCTGGACTGCAGACTATTAGGGCCTCAGGTTTTCACATTTCACAACTCCAGACTGATTACACTGTTGCTGCTGTTTACTTAGATTAAACATAAGACCTGGTGCTGCCCTCAGCCCCTGAGGTCTCGCTGGCTTGACAGCTAGTGATTCCCCAGTTCTGTATAGTCCAGAGAACTAACAGGAGAAACGGAAGCCATGAGAGTAGCCACTGTCCCTGAAGTCAAATTGGCCCCAAAGTCACCACGGAAACAAAAGCAACTGTCACACCTTGGAATGGTGGCTACTGAATATGTCCATGCTCTAGTCCCAAGACCCTGTGGATGTTATTTCCTTCTGTGCAGATATGCTGAAATTAAGGATTGTGAAGTTAGGAGAGGACCCTGGATTCTGACAGGACCACAAACGGGAAGGAGGAAGTCAGAGTCAGAGAAGAAGTTGGCATGATGGAAGCAGAAGCCACAGGTTTGGAGATGCCTCCCTGCTGGCTTTGAAGCAGGAGGAAGGGGGTCACAGGCCAAGGAATCCGGGGACCCTCTAGAAATCCAAAAAGGTGAACAGAAGAACACAGAGTCTCCCAAAGTCACAGCAGTCACATTTTGGTGTTCCCACCTCCAGAACTGTAAGATAAAATCTTGCTTGGGTCGTGGTCATTTGTTGGAGCTGCCATGGAAAGGAGCACATTCCTGTGCAGGGGATAACGTGGGGCTTCTGCTCCCCAGGCTGACGCACCCAGTCCTTGAATTAATTACACAGGACCCGGCTTCATGAAGGGCACCCTGGTGTCCTACTGTCTCTCTCTGATTTTTCAGTCATTTCCCTTGAAACACACAGATGGACTACAGATTTGCAATCACACCTTCCCGGCCGACACCTCCCCCTCAAGCTCCTACCCATTCAGGATTTCTTCAGCTAACAAGTTTATTCTTTTCACATCTTCACACCTAAAGATAAAGTGCTACCAGATCAGCCTGAATGCCGTCTATTTATAAGACATCAGGCTGAAGGACTAGTGAATACTGAGACTGTCTTTGATCCTGACTACCAGGCTAACTTTCTTTTTTATTATATTTCTTCTGTAACTGAAATAACAACTTCAGTGGTTTGTATCTTTTAACTCAACTCGAAGAAAAGTCTCTGAAGTGGATAAATTAGTGACAGTGGAAGAAAGTGGCAGGGCAGAGACTGAAGTGATTCTGTAAACAACGGAGGGTTATAAAATTTTGCCTACTGGCATTTGATTACAAGATGTCTGAAATCTACAAAGTATGCTTTTCACAACTGAGACAGTCTCTGCTGTTTCCTCTGCTGTACTGATGAGTCTGAAGCCCCCGCATGGACAGGTGGCAGAGCAGGAAACTTCTGACGATGTGTCACATGACCCTCACAAATCCATCCCACACACATACTGTGGCTGATCAAGAAGCTGAGCCTTTGGACACTGCTCTCTCATTTCGTGAGAGATGATCCTCAGAGGCCTCTGAAGGAAACACAGGAATAAAGAAATAGACTTGGGAACCTTCCAATTGACCCTTTCGGTGGACAGAAAGGCAGGCTCACATTTTATTCTACCATAACTTCTTAGTATAAATGTATTTTCTAACTTCTCCCCAACACACTATCATTAATAATTCTAATATCCAATATAGTTCTGCACAGTAGGGCACATGGTATAGGCTAATAATTCCAGCTCCTCAGGGCTGAGGCAAAAGGATCTCAAGTTTGTGCCCTGCCTGGGCAACTTAGTAAAACTCTTGTCTCAAAATTCAAAAATGTAAAAGGACTGGGGGTGTAATCTAATGGTAGAGTGCCTGCCTAGTGTGCATAAGACCCTAGGTTTGGACTGGAGATTTAGCTCAGTGGTTCCAGCACCTGCCTAGCAAGTGTAACGTCTCTGGTTTGATCCCGATAACCACATACAACAATACTGGGCATGGTGGCTCCTGCCCACTGGCAATCAGTACTACATACCATAATGCTGGGTGTGGTGGCTCTCACTTGTCATCCCAGTACTTGGGAGGCAGAGGCAGGAGGACTGCTGAGTTCAAGGCTTCTCTGGGCTACATGCTGAGCTCAGGGCCAGCCTGAACTACAAAGCGAAACCCTGTGTCCCCCCCAAAAAAATAAAATAAAATAAAAGACCCTGGGTTCAAAGAAGAAAGAAGGAAGGAGGGAAAGAAGGAAACTGTTATTAACAGTGGGACACTGAAGTAGAACTAGAAATTTCTAGGTGGAACTCGAAATTCTGGTGCCACGTACAACATAAAACATGCCCTCAAGTCAACTTTGTAATATATGGTAATTTGGGTTCTGGCTCACATATGGGTGCTATGAATAATACTTCCCATCTGGTAGTTTCCTATTTTATCTATTCTTGCTAAGTAGATGTTAAACTTAGCAATATTCTGTGCATGTGTATTTTAGCTCATTTTGTGTTGCTATAACAAAGCACCTGAGGCTGGATAATCTATAAAGAGAAAGGTTCATTAGGCTCACAGTTTTGGAAGCTGCAAGTCCAAGATGAGGTGGCCACTTCTGATGAGAGCTTCAACTACACCATGGAAGACAACATCACGTGGCAGTAACCCATGCACAAGCCAAATACACAGGATAGCCTTGCTTTATAACTACTGGCTCTTGTAGTAACTAATCTAGTCCTGCAAGAACTAACCTACTTCTTCAAGAAGACCAGTAATTCCTTCATCAGGCAGTGGCCCCTGGCCTGATTATTTCCTACCATTCCCCACCTCTTAATGACTGTCACCATTATATGAAGATCAAGCCCCCCAGTATACAGTCTTTGGGGGACAAAGTATCTGTAACCCAAGGGAATGTGCTGCTGAACTAACTGAAGAGTAATTTCAGAGGCACACTCTGAATTTTAGAGCCCTGGTAAAAAGCAGATTAGCTTAGCTAGAGCTCTTATAATGGGAACAAAAGATGTGGAAAGAAGAAGTGGGCAACTATGACCAAAACTTGAAACACACTGGATTCCCTAATTCAGCAAAGGTTTATCGAACAATTCTTCTGTGTCAGGCGCTGATTCTTGCAGTCTCTCTCCCTACAAGAAAATGATATTTAGATGTTTATGCATGTTTCTTGTGGGTAAAATACCATAAGAATTGGTGCTTGTAATGAAATCTGTGCTATGAATGAATACAAGGTAACATATGGGATTCAGAGGGGGAGATATCTACCCCAATATGGTCAGAACAGATCTCAAAGGAAGTGGTATCTAAACCAGTACCTGGACAGGAAATAGTCTGAAAGTTTTTTGTTAGAAAATATTCTGTGGGCCGGAGATTTAGCTCAGTGGTTCCAGGGCCTGCCTCGCAAGTGCAAAGCCCTGAGTTCGATCCTGGTAACCACATACAATGCTGGGCATGGTGACTCATGCCCACCAGCCATCAATACCACATACCACAGTGCTGGGCGTGGTAGCTCACACCTGTAATCCCAGCACTCGGGAGGCAGAGGCAGGAGGATTGCTGAGTTCCAGGCTTGCCTGGGCTACATAGTGAGCTGAGGGCCAGCCTGAACTACAAAGCGAGACCCTGTCTCAAAAAAGAAAAAAAAAATATTCCATGACAGCAAATTTTATGTGTCAACTTGTTAGGCCATAGCACTCACAAATCTGGTCAGAGAATGCATTATGGATTACCACGGTTGGTTCTACGAAGGTAGTTTTTTAGAACAGATGAACATCTGAATCAACAGACCTCAGGTAAGGCAGATTATCCATCATAATATGAGTGGGCCTCACCTAATCATTTGAAGGCTTTGTGGAAAAAAAAAGACAAAGGTTGTAGGCATTCTATCACCATCAACTGCCTTCAGACTCAAACTACTCCTCTCTGATTCCCCAAGCTATTATGACGTGTTTCTTTAAAATAAAACCTCTCCCAACACATGCAGATGGTCCCTGACCTGTAATGTCTTAGCTTATAATTTTTCAACTTTACAAGGATGTGAAAGTATACTCTTACAATCATTCTTTTCACTTTGGTACCAGTCAGTATTCAATAAATTAAACAGCATGCTGGGGATGTACCTCATTGGCACCACTGCCTGCCTTGTAAACACAAGGTTGTGAGTTTGATCTTTGGTAAAACAAAAATAAATAAACCAATAAATAAGATGATATACTCAAAATTTGTATTAAGTAGGCTTTGTATTAGATGATTTTACCCAACTGTAGGTTAAGCGTTCTGAGTGTGTCTGAGGTGTGCTGGGCATTTTGACAAGATATTTTCAACTTATAATGGGCTTATCAGAAGGTGATTCACTTAACTCAAGAGACATCTGAACACATCACATGTCTCCGGGGAACCCAGGCTAATACAGATTCTAAACAGTGATCCTACATGCCAGGGCTTTTGAAACATGAGAGAAACTTCATGTCTCTGATGTTCGGTCTGAGAGATCCAGACTCACACTGAGCAGAAAGAGCAGGAGGGGTCAGACAAGGCAAGATCTTAAAATACGCCAAGGAATTTTATCTACAGGTAGTGATCGCCTGTCTGCTGCCTGTCTGGACCCCCCACACCTTTTTCTGAGAGCACCAGTTTTCCCTGGAAATCCAGTCTCACCCACTCCAACCAAGAGACCTCCACCAAAACGTGTTTATCCTACTCCAATTCTGCACATAGTTGAGTGTTTTTGGATTAATAATCACAAGACATGCCAAGTGGAGCTCTTACCTGGAATTGTAAATTAAATGTGAATCAAGGAAAGGGAGGACATTAGTCATCTGCACGTGGGAACCCTAGAACTGGTGAGCGGTAGGTGGAAAGTATCAGACTGAGGGCGAATAAAGTGGGTAACAGAAAAATGCCAGTGGGGAGAGAGCAGCAAACCTCAGCAGCACTTTTGGATCCTGCCCCCTTGTTTCTGAAGTCTGACCGTGCCCCAGATCGTGTCATAGTTCAGTGACTGAGCTCTTCCTTAAAATCTTGTGTCCCAGCCCAAATTTGATCCCTGGTACCACCAAAAAAAAAAAAAAAAATCTTGTGTCCCAACATCCATATTCACTTGGGCAAATGGGGTTTCTTTTGCTTGAGTCAAGGGTCCAGACTAATACAGAACCTCAAGAGGGGCAGTGATTAAACAGATTTTCATTCTAGAAAGCACATGGTGGTTTGGTTTGGAAAACGAAACTGTAGGCATGGAGGACATTTCAGCTTTCATAGGAAAGGAAACCATGTGAGAGATAATGGTGGCTCCTGTAAAAGAGGCACCAGTGCGTATCTAAAAATAAGAACAATTTCTCACACTTATTATGCACAGGACCCTTGGTACGTACTGAATTTAGCAATGAACAAGTTTTTGCTTAAAGATCTTATGTTAAAGTGGAAGAATGAGGGCACTATTTAGCTCAGTGGTTCCAGCACCTGCCTAGCAAGCACAAGGTCCCTGGTTTGATTGTAGTAACCACAAACAACAATACTGGGCATGGTGACACACATCTACCAGCAATCAGTACCACATACCACATACTACATGCCGGGCATGGTGGCTCACATCTGTAATCCCAGCAATTGGGAGGCAAAGGCAAGAGGATTGCTGAGTTTGAGGTTTGCCTGGGCTACATAGTCAGACCAGGGCCAGCCTGAACTATAAAGCAAGACTCTGTCTCAAAAAAAAAAAAAAAGTGGAAGATTGAGAAAACAAACCATATCCAACCTAGCAACAAACACTATGAAGATAAAACTGAGCAGGCTAAAGTGAACAGGGTGGGTGCTCTGATTTAGATGCAATGGGCAGAGAAAGCCATCTCTGAACCAAAACCCCAAAGGGATGGAGGAAATCTTTTATCACACACAAGGTGGGCACTGGAGACATCAGAGGCTTCTCTGTTCTCTTTAGGAAGTGTGATTCACTGACTAGACATGCAGTAAAGGCAGCTAATATGAGATAGAGCACAGATTTAAAGCTCATGGGAGAGATCTGACTGGAGAAAGAGAGATTCATTGGTGATTGTACACTATGAAATGCTTTTGACCTGAAATGATGCTACTTAAAGAGTAACAGTAAATGAGGGGCTAGATCAGTCTAACCCCTGGTATCTTGCAACATTCAGAAGTGGAAGGGATTGTTCTGGCCTCTGTGGTAGAAATGGATATTAAATAAGGGTTGGAAGAGATGATCAATGAGTTTGTACAGAATCTGCCAAAGAAACTAAAGTGGTTTCCAGGAAAAGATGGTTGGAGATAAGGACAAGGGATGGAGTCCAACCTGTGAACTTCTGTAACCGTCAAAATGATACTGGGGGGCCAGAGGGTTAGCTCAGTGGTTCTGGTGCCTGCCTTGCAAGCGCAAGGTCCTGAGTTTGATCCCCGGTAACCATGTGCAATGCTGGGCGTGGAGACTCACGCCCACCAGCCATCAATACCAAATACCACAGTGCCGGGAGTGGTGGCTCACGCCTGTCATCCCAGCACTCCGGAGACAGAGGCAGGAGGATTGCTGAGTTCGAGGCTTGCCTGGGCTACATAGTGAGCTCAGGGCCAGCCTGAACTATAAAAGCGAGACTCTGTCTCAAAAAAAAAAATGATACTGGGGATGTGGGGATGTGGATATGAGGCTGACCATGGACATCTCGGTCAGGGATGGGTTCAGGCATCCAGCATATAGGTACAAAAACTGAGGTCAGTGCAAAGAGTGAGGAGAAGACCTCAGAAGAGAACCCTCAGAGAGATACAGTGCATGACTAAATCCAATAACCCCATCCAGACTCATTGATTTGCAACCACGCTGTTTTATTGTCTTCTCCTTACGTGCTCACTAAAACACTTCCCTAGTTACTAAAGTCTGGATACGAACACCTACCCTTGGACATCTCCTCGCTGTCCTCTCTTGGACACGCTTTTGGTTAGCAAGAGCCTTTCTTTGTTCTTTCTAATAAACTATATTCAGTTCATTTCCCATTGCTGTGTCCCTGGACTTTACATTTTGTCATCTTTAGTATAAAAACTCAGAGGAAGGAGAAAATTGGTTACACCTTTGGCACCCAACATGGGGCATACTTCTCTATGGAGATGTGTAAATGGGGCAGTTATGACCAGACCTCACTTTCTGTCTTTTGTGATTTTCTAAAAACCAGTGGGTACCCTGAAAACCTACTAGAGTGGTGACACTCTCAAAGCAGAGGGCAGGTTCCCAGGCAACCTCCTGGTTGATTAGCCAAGTCTGCTGTCTCCCCAGGACAGGGAAGCGTTGGCCAGGCAGGGAGACAGATCCCTTCTGAGGCAGATCTCTGGACATAAGGAGCGAGAAAAAGCCAGGGTGACAGCTTAGACTCAGGCCAGGGCTGCTCTCTGGCGAGTGCTCAAGGGTCCTCTAGTGGAATCCAGGTCCCGACAGCCCACCTTGATATTCAGTAGAGAAACTACTGACCTCTTACTGCAGTCTCCACGAGGTGACAGGTAAGCTCTTGGTGCGCTCTATGTACCCTCTTCCCAGAGGAAGCAAAGCTCCTCCACTGGAGCCCATTCATAAGTCTCAGCCCCTTCCTTGGGACTCAGGCAGGGACTGCTAATTCTCTGGACAATGATCACTTGGTCCACATCACGACTTTTTTGTTTGGTGGCTACTCTACAAGGCATTTAAGGTGAGGATTGGGCTGGTGCTTTTTGATCTCTAGTCTTCGGGGCTAGTTATTTTCCAGCTAGATTTTATTTTCAAGGAAAGAAGATAGTTCGCTAACTCAATAAATCCTGCATATACACCACTAAATGTGGGCACCTCCCCCCGTGGCCTCCCTTTGTGCCCCTCTTCGTTAGTGAGAACTTGTCTTTGTTCTATCTAATTGTTTAACACATGTTGTTGCCCTTAGATGGCATCAGAGATCTTGGGTTGGGAACTCGGTTCCCCAGACCTTGACTTCTTCCTCTAGTCATGTCTTGATATCCTTGATGTATCTGGTTTACAACACCAAAATCCAAGGATGCTCAAACTCCTCCTACAAAATGATACAGTATTTGCGTTTAACTTACATACATCTTCCAATATACATTAAGTCATCTCCAGATTACTTAAAATATCTCACACAATGCAAATGCTTTATGAGTTCTTTTTTATACTGTGTTGTTTAGGGAATAATGACAAGGAATAAGAGTATGACATGTTCGGTACTCATGCAACCAGTTTTTAATATTTTCAGTTCACAGATATGGAATCCACAGATGTAGATGGCTGTACAGGAAATGGTGTGGGCAGAAATGAGAAAGAAACCTGTGGAGGGTGAAGAGAAGGTTCACGTGACTCCACAATGGAACCTACACTGAGACTTGGTGTAGGCGAAGTTGGTATTCTGCAACTCTGAGGCTTCATTAACATCAACTGGCACGAAATGATGAGAGGGTTTGGAGCTAAAAACAAAACCAAGCTAGCAAGCATAGTTCTTCTGTTTACTAACATTTTATTTTATGTTGCAAGACCTGATCTATTTATAAAGCAATAAATATTAGAAGCACAAACAAACTGCATGTGTGTAAACAAACTGTACAGTGATTGATGAGAGATGAAGGAGGAGGGTGGTTCAGCAGATTTCACGAAGTATAATAGCATCATCCTGATTGGAAGGTAGACTAAGAGAGAAAGCACCTCGGAAGCATTTGTGGTGGACAATACACGGGCCTGTCTTGTCATAGTCTTGCTTGCTAATCCATATCTGTTGAAAGGTGGACAGAGAGGCCAAGATGGAAACCCCAATCCAGACAGAATATTTACGTTCAGGAGAAGCAATGTTCTTAATCCTCATGGTGCTAGGAGCCAGCGAGTGATTTCCTTTTGCATACCATCAGCAATACCGGGGTACATGGTGGTACCTCCAGATAAGACGTTGTTGGCATACAGGTTCTTGCAGATATCAATATCACACTTCATGATGCTATTGTATGTAGTTTGTATGTATGTATGTAGTTTCATGGATGCCAGCAGATTCCATAACCATGAAGAAAGGCTGGAAGAGCATCTCAGGCCAGCAGAAATGCTTGTTGCCGATAGTGATCACCTGGCCATCAGGCAGTTCATAGCTCTTCTCCAGGGAAGAGGCAGCTGTGGCCATCTCATTCTTGAAATCCAGGGCAACATAACACAGTTTCTCTTTAATGTCACGGACACTTTCACGTTCAGCTATGGTGACAAAGGAGTAGCTGTACTCAGTGAGGATCTTCACGAGGTAGTCAGTGAAATGCCAACCGGCCAGGTCCAGACGCATGATGGCATGGGGCAAGGCACAGCCTGCATAGATGGGCACATTGTGAATTACACCGTCCCCAGAGTCCAGAACAATGCCTGTGGTACGGCCAGAAGCATACAGGGACAGCACTGCTTGAACGGCCACATACATGGCAGGGACGTTGAAGGTCTCAAACATGATCTGGGTCATCTTCTCACGGTTGGCCTTGGGGTTCAGGGGGGCCTAGTAAGCAGAGTGTGCTGTTCCTCAGAAGCCATGCGGAGCTCGTTGTAGAAGGTGTGGTGCCAGGTCTTCTCTATGCCATCCCAGTTGATGATGCCATGCTCGATGGGGTACTTCAGAGTCAGGATGCCCCGCTTGCTCTGGGCTCCATCACCTACGTAGGAATCCTTCTGCCCCATCCCTACCTTGACCCCTTGGTGGCCTGGGCAGCCCACAATGGAAGAGAAGACAGTGCCCTGCGAAGCCGGCCTTCACCAGCCCAGACCCGTTGTCGCACACCAAGGCGCTGGTCTCCTCATCGTCACACATGCTGGCACAGCTTCACCGGGCCTGCAGCTTCCGGGGCAGCGGGGCTCACGGGGCTCGGGGGTGTGGTGGCAAGCGCTGGGTGCCAGGCCCGGGAGCGCGGCTTTATAGCGCGCTGATGGACAGGGTGAGTTGGAGCAGCCCAGCCGGGGGCAGGGGTGGGTCGCCCCGCCTGCCACCTTGCCTTATTGGGTCGCTTTAGCACCTTCCAGGCCTGCGGAGGCCATTCATGGGTCCAAGGGCAAGGGCTGTTTACTAATCTTGTATTTGCTTGAACAAGGGGCCCTCCCTACAGAGAGCACCTGTTAACCAACCTTCCACCATCAGGCCAGTGAGGAGCCTCCTTTGTAGCCAGGCTCTCAAGACATCCCTTGCCTGTGCTGTGCACCTCTGCCATCTAGTGGCCCCAGTAGTAAGTGCACGTACCTTGCTGCACTATCTGGCCTGGATCCACCAAACCAGGATGCTGGACTTACTCCCTTTAAATCTCAGAGTCTCGCATGAAATTACACAAAGAAAACAGCCTGAACTTATGAAAATATATGCCAAATAGTACCTGTGGGAGGTAAATGAGTTAAAATCTGCAACAAGTCCCATGGAAACAGTTTAAAATCTGACAGAGTGGAACAGAGCATGTAAATTAAGATGAAAAAGAAGAGGAGAGATGATTCTTGCAGCCTAATAACTTGGCCTCATAGATCCTGTAACTGTGAAGTTGAAAAGCAATTGAGAATTCTATATGTACTGCTGAGGACACAGTTCTGACTGACATCACCGTGATTAGACTCTTCAGTTGGGCTTATTGTTCTGAAAAGTAAATACTTGTGCAAAGCACCAGCCCAGTGAGTAGCAGACAGTAAATGCTCAGTCTTTGGTGGCTTCGCTATTGTTTACTACAGAGATAACTCAGACTGTCAGAACTCTCTTTGTTAAAGCAAATCTTAGCATACCACGTGTTCATGGTAAGAGGAATGTTAAAATTAGGAGAGGGGATAGATAGGCAGAAAAATCAGAGGGAAAAGTTGGAAGTTGGTGTTTTTATTTATACTGAACTTAGTTAAAAATGTTTAGATTTTTAAAAGTATTTCTTTTTGTTTGTTTGTTTTGTTTTGTTTTTTTTGCTTTTTGAGACAGGGTCTCGCTTTGTAGTTCAGGCTGGCCCTGAGCTCACCATGGTGCCCAGGCAAGCCGCCACGAACTCAGCAATCCTCCTGTCTCTGCCTTAAAAGTATTTCTTATGGAGAACAATAAAGGTCACTGTCATGCCTCATGTCTATTAAAGACAGAAAATAAAGCTGATTATTATGCCAG
>PVIC010033476.1:0-20125 GCA_004025085.1 Thryonomys swinderianus | reverse complement strand
CTCCATCACATTTTCCTTTAGGCGCGTTAGGAAGTTAAGTTTATTAGAAACATAACTCTACAATTTGAAGAGAGTTTGCTTTCTAGATGATATTGAAGCCTTAGCGACAAGCAGTCAGCTGTTTCTTTTGCATTAGTTGCATTGGATTAAGGGAACATAATAGTTATAGAGACATCAGAAGGTCTCATTTAACTTGTCAGTGTGGGCTAGCAGTGTCCATCAAGATTTGAGACTGTTCAACAGTCTGCTTTGAATTCTATTCAGATAATCTTTAAAAGAACAATGTTTTATCCATGGAAAATGTGAAGTTCTTAATTAAAATATCAGTATAATATACTGATTCCTGAAAACAAATGCAGAAGTCTTGAACCATTTGTTAGATTTATGGTACAAATGGTAAACAAATGGAAGAGATTTAACATTTCTAATTCTTTGTAAATTTTACACATTTTTAGGCAAAATTGCCTACTCTCTAGTTAGAGCAAGAACTTTCATCTAATTTGCAGAGCATACTCACACTCTCCAACTATGAACAGACAATGTTATACCATAAGCCTTGATATTTATGTTTTCCCTACAGACTGTTTTTGCTTGGAATTATTATAGTTTGTGGTGCAGGGAAGCCACCAGGGGTACTTAAATGATGTTTGAACCCTATTGGATTTTTAAGGAATGCTCTGTTCAAGTTTTCCTTCTGTGACAATGTTCCCTAAGTCTGCTCTGTTGTTGAGGAATGTTTTGTAACTGTGTCTTCTGCTTTAAAGGGCATTCTTTCCTGACATAAGATTCAGGAAATTCTGTAAATGGACTACTTTGTTTCAGGAATATCCTGTAACTATACTTCATTTCTTCTGTGACCACGCTAGCATACCATGAATTTTAAGTGTCCTATAATACACTCAGCCACTGTTTTGGGAATACTGTGTAACTAACTGTTCTGTGCTTCAGTGACGATGGTGCCCACACTGTAGGTTCCTTTATAAAGAGGCCTTCGTTGTTGGTAGAGAGAGCAAAGTCCTTTCAGGCCACCACAAGCTCACTGACATAATAGTTTTCTCTGTGTATTAGAGGCAAGTTTGTATTCTTGCATTTTCAGATTACAAGATCTCTAACCACAGCCAACAAGATGAGCGATGGAACTCAGAGGTGGCTTGGAATAATTGTGTTCAGGGTTGCCTTCTGAGTTTGAAGACTCAGGTGTGCCTCAGCACTGTGAGACAAAGCTGTAAATGTCTCAGCCTGCCTTTCCAGTCAGTCCATTAAGGTTGCAAGCCTGAGCTCTAAAAGTCCTCTGTGCCTTCTGAGTTTTGGCATCTAACATTTTTTTATGTTAAAGACGCAGAAAAAATATCTCCATCATGACATTCCTCAACCAGAAACATCAACACAAGCTTTAACTGTAGTTGAAATTATAAGTAACAATGCTATGACACTGAACTATAACACTACTTTATGGGACTGAAGTTTTACACTCTGGCACAACACTCTTATCCAATATACAAGGAAGAATAAATGTATGTAATAAACAAAAAACAGAGTCTTACTTCAAGTGTGTATTAATTGATTGTGCACACTGCTTGGAAAGTTTCTGAGGAAATTACAGTTTGTGTTCCCAGGATGTCATTAGGGAGCAGTAATAAAAACTGAATAGTTATTAAACAGGCCACACTCTACAAATCAGTATAAGAAGCCCAAGTGGCTACTATCAAGAATATATAAAGGAATTAAAGCTATCAGATCCCCAAATAAAAAGACCTATTCAAAAATGGGCATCTGAAATGAACAGGCACTTTTCAGTGGACTAATGAAAAAGATCCAAGTAGCATATCAAGAAAAGCTCAAGATCACTGGCTGATGAGAGACGCGGATCAAAACAACACTGAGCTTTTATCTAACTCCACAAAAAATGACTACTATGGTGAAAATAATCTTCAATAAATGCTGCCAAGGCTTCATGGAGGAAGGAACCCTATTCCATTGATGATGGGATTCTAGACTTTTGAAACTATTGTGGAGATTAGAGAAGCGATTTCTCAAAAATTCAGTTTGGATGTCCCATTTGACCCTGCTATTCCATGGGTAGGAATATCCTTGGAAGAATTAAAAGAATAGTATCCTGAAGACATAGGTGCACCCATGATCATGGAGATTATATTTGTGATAGCCCTATTTTTCAAACAACACAGATGTCCATCAACTGGAGACAGGATAAAGAATAGGGCTCCCTCATGAAATGGAATATGACTCTGCCCTAAAGATTGAAATATTTCATGCGTTTATGAGCATATGGAGACGCCTATAGTGACATTAATAAGTGAAGTAAATAGGTCAGCAGATAATACCATTGACACTGTGTTACTTCTCCGGATGTGAACTTGTAAATGTAAATGTGTTAGATAAGTTTTATGAAATAAGAAATAATCAAATTATACATGGAAGAGGAAATTAATGGAGGAAAAATAAATATGAATTAATAAAAAAAGAAATCACTTTTATATAGGGGGTGGTGGGTTGTAGGGTGGGTAGGGATATAGGTAAAATGAATATTAATTCCTGTAATATACTGTACAACCACCCCAATGTTACGTGTGAAATTGATCTACATATAAAATGTACCAACAAATATTTAAATTAAAAAAAAGCCCTGTGCTCACTGTTCCAACTTAGTTGCCAGGACACAAGTCATTTGTGATGTCATGTGTATTCCATTTGGATCCAGAAAGATGCATGAAGTGAGTCGCTCTCTATGTCAGCTGAGTGAAGATTTTAAGCAGCAGGGCTGAAAATCATGTAGTTAACAAATTGTAGAGAAGAAAAATTCATTTGATATGGCTCAGACGTCTTCAGAAGATCAAGGCGATTTTTCCCCATATGACTCAATGTGTTCAGAAATTTCTGTTAGACCTTCACTGTGTGATCTCTCATTCACTGAAGATTTAAAGTTAAGGCATATGATAAAGGAAATAGCTTTTCAGGTTTTGTCTCACAGTTGCTTGGTAAAGAGACCAACCTAGGCTTGCCCCGAGTTTCATTCTCTGACGTTCCCCAGAAAATTATGGAAATTGGTTAAAAGTGACAAATTTAAGTCTATTTGGTGGAATGAAGCTGGAACTGGTATAGTCTTTAATGAAGAATTTTTTGAAAGAGAAGTAGTACAAAGAAGGAAACCATTCAAGATCTTTGAAACTAAGAATATGAAAAGTTTTCTTAGACAGCTTAATCTTTATGGATTTCATAAAATGCAAGAGAGTCTTCCAAGACAAGCTTCTCCTGCTGACTTACTGGCAGAAGAAAAAGATGTCTTTGTTAAAAACCAGGTATCAGATATATTCTCTGCAATATTGTATAGGTAATGTTAAAGATTTTATTTTATTTTACTTAGCATATAATTTATGGATTGAAGAACTTGAAAACATATAAAATATGAAAATTTCCTCATGTATTTCAGTCCCTTCAATTACTTTTGCACGCAACTTTGAATCTTACCCATGTTCCCTAAATAAATGTACTCAAGTCTCTTAAGAGATGGGTAAGTGTTCACTGTCACTCTACATTTACAGTTCATTTTCTTGTGAAGTCAGTTACTATCTCAGTTTGTTTCCCAGTAACTTCATTTTAACACACGGTCAACAGCACACTTACTTAAGCTAATACCACTTTAACAGTGAAATTCAAATGTGTCACTTCTTGGTTTTATTTGATTGTTGGGTCTTCATTATTGATTTAAAAGGAACTGAACTGTCTTGCCCTATGGTTTTAGTTACAGTTCTATCACAGTCCCAGTTTTAAACGAGGACATCTAGAGAAGAAAAAGATGTCTTTGGTAAAGAGACCAACCTAGGTTTAGTGGGAATGAAAAGAAGAGTCAAGAAGGAAAATGCTATCGCAGTGTGTGCTGCACTGGTTCTGAGTTTGGAAAAGAGAAATCATAAGACAGATGATGACCTGGACAATCCAGTCCCAGGGAAACTTTCTGAAAGGGATGAAGCAAGCCCATTTCCCAGCTCTGTGGACATAAACTCCCCCCTGTCTGAGGAGGTTCCCAGCAGGCAGGAGAAAGCGCCTACAACTGAACGACTCAGACTTGATTTTCCTCCTGTACAATCCACTTCTTTTAGGCCAGTAGAACAAACTGTAAGCAACCAACGTGCTATTTCATGTCAGTTGGCTCCTTCCCAAGGGGACTCAAATAGCAGCTATGTTCAAGAAGCAGGTTCAATTTTCTACTCGAACACAATGACTACCCTTCCATATCACATCTCATCTCACTTACATAACTCTAATGCTGGCATAGAGGTTGTGCCTGCTACATTTCCAAATCCATTTCCTATTTTTCAAAGCAATGAGCTTCTTGTTGATATTCTGGCTGTAACAAGTCATCCCCAGATCTCAATCCCTATGAGATCACAGGATTCTTTGCCATGGTATTCAGGATCAACAAATCGGCCATTTTTTTATCAAACTATCATCATCCTAATTATTACTGACCTTCAGAGAACTATTAGATTTTCTCCTATAGGGAAACCACAAATACTTGGGATTAACAATAACACAAATGCAGAGATAATTCCTTGAATAAAAAAAAGTCTCCAGATAAAGTTTTATTTCTTTCTTATTTAAATTTAAACAAAATATCTAAGAAAAGCTCAATATAGATTTCCAGTTTTTGTCTAGCACCATGATTCTCCACGTTCCCTGTGCCTGAGGAGAACTCTGCCTTATTATTGAAATCCCGCACTCTTTGTACAGGAACACAGTGCAGAAACAGTGGTAATGTGCTGATGGTTAGAATCTGAATGAAGAAAAGCACACTGCATCCTTCATAAATTTCCAGATGAAGAGTGCTATTCCATGGGTGGATATCTCCTTTTGACCACAAGCTCCATTCAAGCGAATGGCAGATGCATTGATATTCATAGATGAGTCCCTCAAAGAGAAACACCTGGAACTCTGACCTGCATCATTAACTGAGGGTCCTCTGGGTCCCCAGACCCCACACTGTTGGCCAGTGCTGACCACGGCTGCTTCCTGCACCTGTGCCCATGTTGCGAAGAGGTCAGTAGTGGCAGAGGCCGTGGGTCCCAGCACAGTGGCTGGGCTGTGAACAAAGAAGCTGCACTACCTCATCCTTCCACACCAGGCAGCAGCTGTAGTTCAGGCCACATGTGTCTGTCTAAGATGCTTCTGTTAAACTGACACACTTTGGCCCCATGTGGCGGCACAGGCCTGTTCTGGCTTTCTGGGCATCCCAGGCAGGAGTGCCCTAAGTTCCCACCCAGACCCAGCTCTTGGCATTCTTGAGACAGCCTGTCAGTCAGTTGCTGCATTGCCCAGGCTGGACTAGAGCACTAGATCCTCCCTCCTCCACCTTCTAAGTCACAAACATCACAGCCTCCTTTAAAAAAAAATGTGATAAACTACACAAAAACATTCAATTTACCATTGTCACTGTTTTTCAGTGCATGAGGCTCTGGGATTATGTCATATAGCATCGTGAACCTGTTGGGCTCTCAGCATCCCTCGAAGCAGAATGCCTGTTTCACCTTGTTTCTCTCCATCTCCCTCCAATTCCCTTTGGAGCTTCATGGACCCAAGAAACCCAGGGTCATCCTGGGGGCGGGGTCCTGCACTCTTGGTCTTGCTGTCTGGTATGTCTCATTCTGAACGACATCCTCAGGGCCTGCTGCATTGTATCAGGCACTCCTTTTCCTGGCTTCATAGTATTCTTCCAGATGAAAAGTGCTATTCCACGGGTGGATATCTCCTTTTGACCACAAGCTCCATTCAAGCGAATGGCAGATGCAGTGATATTCATAGATGAGTCCCTCAAAGAGAAACACCTGGAACTCTGACCTGCATCATTAACTGAGGGTGGTGATCACCATCCTGCCGTGTCACTGCTGGATCTAGGGCTCTAGTCCAGCCTGGGCAATGCAGCAACTGACTGACAGAATGCAGATGAACCACAGTTACTTCAGCCATTCACAGGCACTTGGAGGTGGTACCCACCCACTGGAGATTGTGTATCACGCTGCTGTGAACATCTGAGTTCATTCTCATGGGCCTCAAGGAAAGCCTGTCTCCATTATCCCTCCTTCCATAGTCATTTTCCACTACCCTGGCAACCATGAGTCCATTATCTGTTCCACTACATTTGCTTATTTGGCACATTTCACATCTGTGCAGTGGCACCCATGTGCCCTTCTGAATCTGGGTTTCTCACTGAACATCAGACCTCTAAGCTTCACCCATGCCCTGGCAGCTGTCAGAGCCCCATCCTTTATTCATGGCTGCATAACACTCCACTGCCTGGATGGAGTGAATTTTATGTAACTTTTTTCATGCTGAGATGCATGGGTGCTGATCATCATCCTGCTGCGTCACTGCTGGACCTATTCCCCATCTGCCCTGGAGCTTTCCCCAGGCCTGACACTGAGAACACCCTGTCTGTGTCTTTGCCCTTTGTCTGAGATGCCGGCTAGGGGGTGTCTGGCCACTGGGCTATGGCCGGGGCAGATGGCGCTCACTGTGAGCTCAGAGAACCCGGGAGATTGAGGACTGACTTGTAGGTCGCCCAAGATCCAGGACCTGCCTCAACAGAGTTGGAAGTGAGGGTCAGGGTGGGGCTGGAGCTCTGTCCAGCAGGTGTCAGGTAGGGAGAAATGCTGCGAAGCCCCGACTCCCTTCCCACAGTCTCTGGCCACCCCATGATTCTCCAATGCATGAGGTGGCCCAAGGCTCTGCGGCTGGAGATCCTCTTTCTGCTTCTTTGTGTTAATTCCCAGGTAGGTTTCCTGGCTTGTCCAGCCAGGGGCCCTACTGCTTCCTCCTGTGAGTGGCATCACTGGTGCAGCGAGACTCCCAGGTCTCACCTGTGGCCTTTTCCCTGTGGCCTGTGGGTGCAGCCAGTTGCAGCTGGGTGAGTCCCATGGTCCTGGGGCTCCCAGCTGGGTCAATTCTCATTTATACCCATATCCTTGCCAACCCGCCCCCTCCCCACTCACTATATACATATTCTTTTTATTTTCCAAATCCATGTATTCCTTCCCTTCATTATATTCCCATACCAAATTCCTTTTGGGTATTACAGAAACTATCATACATTCTAGAGCTCCTTTACCTCTACAGGTACTTATATCAAAGAAAAGATCTGGTATTTGCATATCTGTGCTCTCTTCATTTCACTTAGTGTGTCCTCCAGGTGTCTCCATTTGTACATAAATGAATCAATCTTGTCCATCTTTATAGCAGAGTAATACTCTGTTAAAAAAAACACAAAACACACATCTTCTTCTTTATCCAGTCTCCAGCTGATGGGCATTTGTGTTGTTTCCAAACTTGGGCTATCACGAACTGAGGTGCTATGAACAGAGGTGTACCTATCTCTTTCCAATGTGATTTTTAAAATTTCCTTTGCATGTATATATACATATACATATACATATACATATACATATACATATACATACATATATATACATACATATATATATATATATATATATATATATATATATATATGGCAGGGGAACATCAGAGTCAAAGGCGACCTCTATTCCTAGTTTTATTGGGAATCTCCGCACATATCTCAGCAATGGTTGCACAAGTCTACAATATCACCAGCAATAGAGAAGGGATCCTTTCTCCCCACAGCCTCGCCAGCATTAGTCCTTGGTTGCTTTTGTGATAGCGGCCATTCTTTGTGGAGTGAGATGGAATCTCAGTGTTGTTTTCATTTGCCTCTCTTGAACGACCAGTGATGCTGAATATTTTTTCATATGCTTCTTGGCCGCTTTGAGTTTTATCTCTGAGAAGTGTCTGTTCATTTCAGGTGCCCATTTAAAAATTGTCTTTAAACTTGGGAAGACTGATATGTTTAAGTTCCTGGTATATTTTAGATAATAGGCCTTTGTCTAACAAACAGCTAGTAAAGACCTTTCCCTATGTTGTTGGCTGTCTTTTAGTGGTGCCAGTGATTTCTTTTGTTGTGCAAAGCTTTTTAGTAGGATGAGATCCCATTTGTTGGTTCTCTCTGCTAGTTCTTGTGTTATAGAGGTTTTATTCATGAAATCTCTGCCTAGGCGAATATCTCCAAGAGTTTTACCTAACCTCTTTTCTAGCAGGTTTATTTTTAATGGTTAAGTCACGAATCAATTGTGAATTTGGTTTTGTGTATCATGAAAGAGATCTAGCTTTAGTTTTTAGCAGGATAAAGGCCAATTTTTCAGCACCATTTGTTAAAGAGGCTCTTTTTTGCTATTGGGGATATTTGGCACCCTTGTCAAAGATAAGGTGGCTTAGTGTATCTGGGGTTGTGTCTGGATCATATAATTTATTCCACTGTTCCATGGTTCTGTTACTTTGCCAGTACCCTACAGTTTTTAATCACAGTACCTTTATAGTAGAGTTTTAAGTTGGAGATTGTAGTACCTCCTGTCATGTCATCGTTCCTTAGGATTGTTTTTTGTTATTCTAGATCTCTTGTAGTTCCAGATGAATTTTTGGATTATTTTCTGTAGCTCTGTGAAGTATAGTGTTGGGTTTTCAATTGGAATTGCACTGAGTCTATCTACTACTTGTGTGAGTATAGCTATTTTGATGGTGTTGGTTCTCCCTACCAAAGAACAAGGGATTTCTTTCCACCTTCTGATAACCTTTTCTATCTCAGTTTTCAGAGTCCTATAGTTTTCAGAGTAGAGGTGTTTCACCTCCTTTGTTAGGATGATTCCTAGATATTTCATTTTTCTCGGTGCAATTGTGAAAGGAATTGACTCCCCAATTTCTCTTTCAGTGTGTCTTTCAGTGTTTGTGTTGACAAAGGCTGCTGATTTTTGAGCATTGACCTTGTATTCAGCAACCCGACTAAATTTGGTAATTAAGACTAGCAGTCTTTTGGTTGAATTTTTAGGATCCTCTAGATAGTGTCATATCATTGGTAAATAATGACAGTTTAACTTCTTCCTTTCCCATCTTTATTACTTTTATATCTTTGTTTTGCCTGATTGCTATGGCAGTGGGCATCCTTGTCTCATTCCTGATCTTAGTGTAGAAGCTTCCGTTTTTTGCCCATTAAGTATGATGCAGGATGTTGGTTTCTCATCAATAGCTTGTATCGAATTGAAAAAAAAATAAGTCCATCTATTCCCATTGTCCGGTTTTAATGATGAATGGGTGTTGGAGTTTGTCAAATGCTTTTTCTGCATCTATTGAGATGGTCATAAATTTTTTGCCCTTGAGGCTGTTAATATAGTGTATTAAATTGATTGATTTACATATATTAAAGCAGCCTTGCATACCTGGGATAAATCCAACTTGATCGGGGTGTATGATTTTCTTGATAACTCTCTGTATTCTGTTAGCCAGTATTTTATTGAGGATTTTTGCATCAATTTTCATTAGAGAGATTGGCCTGTAGTTTTCTTTTTTTGGTGGGATCTTTCTCTGCCTTTGAAATCAAGGTGATGTTTGCTTCAACGAATGATTTGGGGAGTACTGCTTCCCTTCCGAATTCATGAAAATGATTGAGGAATACAGGCGTTAACTCTTCTTTAAAAGTTTTGTAGAATTCTGCAGTGAATCCATCAGGACCGGGGCTTTTTTTGTTGTTGTTGTTGGTAGGCTTTTTATTACATTCTCAATTTCACAGATTAATATTGGTTTGTTTAACATGATTATATCCTCTTCTTTCTGCTTTGAAAGTTCTTATGGTATCTAGGAGTCTATCCATTCTCTCTAGATTTTCCATCTTTTGGAGTACAGATTTGCAAAGTATATGCTTATTATCCATTTGACTTCATCTGGATCTGTGCCAATTTCCCCATTTTCATTCCTTATAGGATGGATTTTAGCCATTTCCTTTCTTGTTTGATAAGGCTGGCTAAGGATTTTATTAATCCTTTCAAAGAACCATCTCTTTGATTCATTGATTATTTGTGTTCTTCTCTTTGTCTCCCTTGCATTAATTTCTGCTGATCCTAATAATTTCCTCCCTAGTATGAGCTCTGGGTTTGTCTTGTTCCTCTTTTTCTAATTGTCTGAGGTTCATTGTTAGGTTGTTTATTTCAGTTTGCTCTATTTTCCGAATGTAGGCATTCATTGCTATGTATTTCCCTCATAGAACTGCTTTCATTATGTCCCATAAGTCCTGTATGTTGTACTGGAGTTATCATTTAGTTTAGAAACTGTTTAATTTCTTCTTTAATTTCTTTTGTGTCCCATTGGTTGCTCACCAGAGTGTTGTTCAGTATCCATGTGTTTGTGAGGATCTTGGAATTTCTTTTGATATTCAGCTCCAGTTTCAAGGCACTATGGTCAAATAGTATGCAGGGGATAACTTCAATTCCTTTGCATTTACTTAAACCTGTTCTATGAACTAGAATATGATCTTTTTTGGAGAATGATCCATGAGCAGCTGAGAAGAATGTATACTCTGACTATGTGGGGTGAAATATTATGTAGGCATCTACTAAGTCTATTTGCTCAAAAGTTTGGTTTAGCTCAAGTATTTCCTTACTGATTCTTTGTCCAGTTGATCCGTCAATTTGTGACAGGAGCATATTAATGTCTTCTACTAGTATTGCATTCATGGTCAACTGGCTTTTGATGTCCAGTAAAGTTTGTTTGATACAGTTGGGTGCATTAGAGTTTGGTGCATAAATATTTATGATTGCTATTTCTTTTTCTTGGATAGCTCCCTGTACGAGGATATAGTGACCTTCTTTATCTCTTTTAATCAGGTTGGCTCTGAACTCTCTTTTATCTGCAAATAAGATAGCCACTCCTGCTTTTTGCTGTTTCCTTTGGCGTGGAGGATTGTTTTCCAACCTTTTCTTTCCAGTCTATGGGTTTCCTTCTGAATTAGGTGTGTTTCCTGTATGCAGCAGATTGTAGGATCTTGCTACTTGACCCAATCTGTTAGTCTGTCTTGTAGTTAGCCCATTGAGTCCATTGACATTAATGGTTATGACTGATATGGACATATTCAGAGCTGTCATTTTCTCTGTTCTTGGTTCTTTTCTTCTTTCCCTTTCCCCTTTCCTATTTAGTTTCTTGTTTGCCCTATTGAATTCACTCTCCTTGGCCTCGTTGGCATGGAATTTTCTGTGATTTATTACAAGATGTTCTTTTGGAGTCCAGGTTTCATATTTGCAAAGTTTTCAGGTCTTCTTTGTCATGGAAATATCTTATTTTTTTTTACCTGTCTATTCTGAAAGGTAATTCTGCTGAACAGTCTAAGTTGAAGGTTGATTTCCTGCAATGGGTGAAATACCTTCCTCCAGGCTCTCCTTGTGTGATTTGTGTTGAAAAGTCTGCTGTGATCCTAATGGACTTTCTTTGTGGGTGATTTCCTTTCTCTCACTGTTTTCAGTATTTAATTTTTGTGTTGTGTATCTGCAACCTTGATCATGATATGTCTAGGAGTAGATATTTTTATGTCATGACGTTATGGATTCCTATGGGCCTCTTTTATCTGCAAGTCCATTTCATTTCCTGTGAAGTTTTCTGTTGTTATCGCTGAGAATATTTTTTCTTGTTTCTTTTGCATTGTCTCCTGCTTCCTCAGTGGCTCCAGTCAGTCTTTTTCTTTGAGTCATCTGGAAGGTATTGAATTGATTTCTCATGGCCCTTGCTCTTTAACATAGATTATGTGTTTCCTGCACATTGGTTGCTACTCTGTCCTCTAGGTCTGAGGTTCAGTTCTCTGCTTCATTCATCCTACTTTGCAAGCTTTTCTGCCTCCTTCGTCATCACATGGATCTCTGCTTCAAGCTGTTTGAAAGGTTCTATTGCTTCTGCTCTCTTGGATTCTATCATCTCACTGATCTCTTCTTTAATGATGTCTTTCACTTTGGACAGTATCTCTGTTTTGATCTCAGAGATGAGTTCTGATTCCCATTTTACTAGATCTGCTTTAGTTACCATCTCAAAGAGTCCCGGTATTTGAGTTTCTGTTTGCTCTATTTTCCTTTTCTCTGAATTTCCCTGTGGTGGTGATCTTTGTGTCTGATTTTTTTGCATATTTCGTCATTTCTACTCTTTTGTTGTTACTAATGCTACGTGTTTAATTCCTTGCCTGATGACATGGCAGTGTTTGTTGCAGGTCTCTTTCTTTCTATTATCTGGGGCCCTTTGTAACTGGCACCTTCCTGGGTTTTCCTCTTTGAATCTGTAATGACTCTTGACATTTCTCAATTCTGACACATCATGGGAGTTTTTAAACAGAAAAATCACATCATGTTTGATACCATAATACAATCAGTGCCAGTATCATGATGAAACACAGTAAATAAAATGAAAAGTTATGATAATTTCTATTCTGAAGATTTTGAGCTTATGAGTTAAATTTATGTTCATATGTCACAGTTTAGAATTAATCAGTAATATGTATACAATATATAGATCATAAATGTATCCCCAGAACCCTTTGGGAATAAAAGGTCAGTGAGGAATCAGGGAGGTAGTGAGACAGAAAGAGAATGTAATAGGTTTTGAAGTTTTATATAGATCACCTAGACTTGAAAGCCTCATATATGCCAGCTGGTAACAGAGGACAGAAGTGCATATATAAAACAGTGCTACTTGTATGCTGTGAGGGCGCTGAAGACTTTGCACACATTTTTATAATAATACAGGAGAAGAGATAGGGCAGCCTAAGAGTCTTATTTCTGGGTATTGGTTCTGACACAAAGATAGGAAATGGTGTGGAGGCATGAGGTGAATAGAGGGATCTAGGAGAAGATGTTAGAACAGAAGCTAGATTCCCTAGTTTTCTATCTTGCCTGGCCTCTCAGTGTGGCTCTGGAGGGATGCAGGAAATGGCTCCAGGCTCCTCTTGGGCCCGTGTCCTCACAACACAGCCCTGGGTGGAGTGGGGTCTGGTTGACAGACGACAGTACTCTGAGCTGGGAATTGCACCCAGGGTCTGTAACCTGAGTCCTTTAGATGCAACTCTGGGGTGGAGTGGGGACTGGTCAGCAGGCCAAAATCCTCCATGCTGGTAATGGCACCCGAGGTCTGCAACCTGAGTCCACCAGAGGTTTTATAACAAACTGATAAATAAAGAGAGCACAATGAAAGCATTGAGGCCAATGAAGCATTGGACATACAGAACCCTCCTTGATTTGTGGGTGATCTTTACATAAGAAGGCCTGGGCCTGAACGATCTATTTCCCACCCAGCTACCCTGAACCCTCAATGCTGAAATGTTCCCCAAACACAGAGTTCTGGCGCTGACACCATGCAAAACTCTGCCCTGACCCAAAGTGACAGGTGTCAAGTGCCATACAAACCCTCCCTGTGATGGCTGGGCTATGCGTGGGCTAAGAGCACTGCAGTGCAACTGCATTCCACTCCCGAGATGCCTCATTAGGCTCGTACAGATCTGCAGACCCAGGCCCCAAGAGCCAGGCCAGACCAGCGGGGAAGGCAGGGCTTGGCTTGAGATACCAGCAGCTTTCTTACACAGTGGTTCACGTAGTCAGTGGCTTTCACACGCACAGAGGTCATGTCGAAAGTTGGTGTGATGGCTTCCTCATGGGAAGCTCTGGCACATCCCTTTCAATGTCGAGTACTGTCAATATGCTTCTATAATTCCCAACCCAAAATTGCTGCTTTAATTTTTGTGCTGGTCATTTAGTATGCTGAGTTAATTGCAGAGTTAGTTTTGAGGTAAGACCCTACTTTGGTTCCTAGCTCCTGTGTGCAATTAAGCTACTTTTCCTCACACTCAGCCTATTTCTTTCTTTACTTATTATTGTGGGGTTCTGATGATTGATCCCAGGACATTTACACAAAGGTATGTCCCTAGCTCTCTATAGCATTTTCAAGCTGGTGTCCCACTTATTTCCCGGCATCTGGGATTCTCCTGGCTCAGCCTCCCAGAGTTCTGGGGCGACAGGTGTGCAGCACCATGGCTGGCTTCCCTTTTGATTTTTGGTGATTTAATTCTTGTCTATCAGCTGTTCTTAGATGGTCAGGTGTATTTTAGGGATGGCTGTCCATCTCCCATCTGGACAACTGTCCAGGTGCCATGCTGCCTTAATTGCTGTCATTTTTAAAAATAAAATGCATCTTAGTCTTTGAATGTTAAGCTCTTTGCCATTGGTGGAGGGTTTTACACACACACACACACACACACACACACACACACACACAATTTCTGAGCTGTTTTTCTAGAATTACTTTCCATATGAAATTTAGACTTATTATTGCTGAAGTTAAAAGAAATCAATCTGTAGCCAGTTGGAACCACGTTCCACTGTGGCATCAACTACTGGGGCACCAATATCTTTGGGAGAGATCGATCACGGTATCACTGCTCATATATTCAAACTGTTTTCATTACTCTGGATAGTTTGTTTTTTCTTCATATGGAATCAACATATATCAATTTTTTTATACAACCATGGCGAGCCAAGCTGTTTCCTATTACATTTTCCAAAATAGGACTTCCCTAGTAAAGGTATGGCATTTTGAATAAATTGTTTTATGTCAAACTAGCTGGCCAGATGGTACTTAAAGTTCTAACCTTTTCCTAAAAAAATGCTTTTAGGGATTTTCCCCTTTGTCAGCTCTCACTACCAGTTGAGAACAATATGCTTTCTTCTTTTCCAGATCCCCTCTCATATTGCTGTTCTCTACCTGACCCTTCTCTTTCAGGAAGAGGAATAAATCTAACCAAAGACAGCTGCTATGAGTTCGCCCCCAGTGGGAAATCTGGTCAGCTGGTCCCAATAGGGCTGGAGACCCAAGAAGGATGGTGACAAAGCCGGGACTAAGCAAGCCAGCATTTGGGGAGTCTGATGTAGGACATTCTCAAAGTGGGAGCTGACTGGGCAACTCAGAGTGAGATGCTGCCTCAAAATAAAATAAAGTAAAATATATAAAAGGGGCCCAAACAGAGGGCCTGGGTTCAGTGCTCAGCACAAAAACAAAACAGAGCAAAACAGAACCTTCATATATTGGCATATTTGACTTTGTTTTTTCTTTTTTTTTTTTTTTTTGCTTCTTGAAACAGGGTCTCGCTTTGTAGTTCAGGCTAGCCCTGAGCCCACTATGGTGCCCAGGCAAGCCGCTGCAAACTCAGCAATCCTCCTGTCTCTGCCTCCCGAGTGCTGGGATTACAGGCGTGAGCCAGACTTTGTTTTTTCTTGAGGTGAGATGAATGTTTGCATTTTAATTTCTTTGTAATCAGCAGTAGGCCCAACAGAGCATGTGCAAAACCTTCTCTGCCAGGTCCATTACTGACTCAGAATACAAGTAATTTGGGTTTCTTTCTGGGGACTGTGGTGGAGAAGCAGGTGCTAGGCATTACAGCTATGGAATGAAGTTTGTTCCTTAATGTCTCCTGATGGACTCTCTGACACTCAGAACCTCACACTGCAACTGTGTTGAGATGAATGTTTGCTGATCAGCTTTCTAACCCCCAGGACTTCAGATGGGGTTTAACAGTCTGGTTTTGTAAGGTGTGAAGCTGGGCATGATGATGCACACTTGTCACCTCAGTGATCGGGAGACTGAGGCAGGAGGATGGCTGTGTTCAGGAGGCTGGAGTTGTTCTCAGGGAAACTAACTTCTCTTCAAGTAGGAGAGGGCAGGATGACCATTCCTCAAATACATCCCATAACATTGTCCCTCATAGTGAAAGGGCTACATAAATGAAGATACCTTTTTACCCAAGAAGAGGCAATGGGTTCTGTGGCACCAAGCTGCCTGCTCTCTAGTGTCCACTCCATTCAGTGAGATGTTGTTGAGTTCAGTGTTGCTTTCTTCCCAGTAAGGTGGAATTCAAGGTCATTGTGGCCAGTCACTATAGCCTCATCAATTTTGTACGTTGCCTGAGCAGGGCTGGAACTTGGACCCCTCCTGCCTCAGTTCCCTGGGTGTGCTCAGGTTGTTCCTCCCTTGTGTGATGGCTTTGAGGATGCACAGGAAGAGTATGCTTTAAAATCCTGAAGGAGTCACAGAGATTGTAAACTGTGAGGTTTATCATGAGTGCCATGGGCTTGTCTTCCATAATGGATCTGGAAGAACTGGGCCTGTGTTGCAGAAGTGTCACATGGTGACCATGGGTCAGGCCAGGTGCTGCCTCGAGTTGTGGAAATAGCATGTGAGGTCCAGTACTCCGAGGCCACACCGCACGTGGATGTCTCTCTGTTGCCCACAAGTATCACTTCTTGACAGCTCAGCTGTAGGCCCATGGGCTGCCCCAAGGTGTGCATCCTCTCCAAGATGCCAAGAGTATGCAAAAGATGAATGGCTAGGGCCAGGAGCCTAAGACGATTGTTGCCACCATATATTTCAGTGTGCAGAAGTTTCCGAGGACAGAGCAGCTTTTGAGCTCTGGCAGTCAATGGAAGAGTGGGATCAAAGTGCACCTGCTGTCCCAGGCCTGGGTCTCGGCTGTGCAGAGGCTGAGGAAGGCAGGTGGCTCTGAGTTGAAAGATGGTTTCAGCTACACTGAAGACCAGGGCAGAGGGTAGGGGGAGACCTGTCTTAAAAACAACAGGCATGCACATGTGGACACACACACATACAAGCTCCCATCCAAGGCCACAGAAGAATGGGCAGAGACTACATATGCGATGTAGCTGCAAAGAAGGAAGCATCGGAGTCACAGGAAACATGGCTTTCAGGTGGACAGCCTCGGACCCACAAGAATTAACATTGCATGATGTTTCTTAAATCAAAAATGCAGAGTTAGTTAAATTATAGATGCAGAGTTACTATGAATTAAACTATATATACACAGATCTGTGTCCAGTGGACTGAGGGACACCCACCAGCCAACTGTATCATGGAGCGGCACGGACTCGGCTAACGGGCACCATCCATTTTTGTGGTAGCAGACTGAGGGCAGCCTACTGGCTCACTGTACCCCAGAGCTTTGCAGTGAGAAGTCACGTATGCACCCTGGGCACCATCTGCACCATGGAGACTTGAAGGCCTCTGCCCAGCCCCAAGCCCACCCTGGAGCTGCATTGTGAGGACCCAGGTTTTAGAGGAGGCAGAGCCATCTCCTGCATCCCTACATAGGAAGTGTGCTATAAGAGCTGCACGGAGAGACCAGGCAATATAAAAAAAGGGTGTTATCCGCCTTCTACTTTACAATCTACTCCTAGATCCCTCTATTCACCTCTTGTCCCCATACACACTCTCCTATCTTCCTGTCAGAAGTGATACCCAGAAGGAAAAGATTCTTAGGGTGCCCTATTTCTTCTTCTGTACTACTATAAGATGGTGTGCAAATTCTAAAACTGTCTTGCAGCATACAGTTGGTACTGTTGTACATATGCCTTTTTATCCTCTATTACCTGCTAGCATATATGAGGTTCTAGGATAGAGGTGATCTCCATAAATCTGCTAACCCTATTTGATTCTCCTCCTGTATCCCTACCTCCTGGATTCCCCAGTGATCTTTTATCCCCAAATGGTATGGGGAGTATATTCATGATCTGTATGTTGTATATACTTTGCTGATTAATTCTAAATTCTGGCATATAGACATAGAGGTAACTCATAAGTTCAAAATCTCCAGAATAAAATTAAAGAAACTTTTTATCTTATTTACTTTGTATAATACTAATAATGGCATTTATTGTGTTATGGTAACAAATATAATATGATTGTTCTGCTCAAATATCTCACATGATGTGTCAGATCAAAGAAATCTCAAGGGTCATAACAGATTCAAGGAGGACCCCCACAGAAAGTGCCACATTAAAGGCACCCAGATAATAGAAAGAGACCTGCAACAAACATTGTCCTGTCATCAGGCAAAGAAGGGCAATAATAACAAGGAAAAAGTAGAAATGAGAAAATACACACACACACACACACACACACACAAACACACACATAAAACATACACACAGATCACAGCCACAGGGAAATTCAGAGAAAAGGGATATAGGGCAAAATGAAACTCAAACAACAGGACTGTTGGAGTTGGAGATGGTAACTAAAGCGGATCTATGAAATGGAAATCAGAACTCATCTCTGAGATCAAAACAGGGATACTGTCCACAATGAAAGACATCATTAAAGAAGAGATCAGCGAGATGATAGAATCCAAGAGAGCAGAAGCAATGTAACCTTTTAAACAGCTTCAAGCAGAGCTCCAGGGAAGGATGAAGGAGAATGAAAGCTTGCACAGTAATATGAATGAAGCAGAGAACCGAATCTCAGACGTAGAGGAAACCATAGCAGCCAACAAGCAGGAAAGGGATGATCTATGGAAAAGAGCAAGGGCCAATGAGAAATCAAATTAATAGCTTCTAGATGACCCTAAGAAAAATAATATGACTGATTGGAGTCACTGATGAAGTAGGAGACAGTGTAAAAGACATAAAAATAGCTATTGTCAGATATAACAGAAAACTCCACAGGAAAAGAAATAGGCATACAGATAAATGATTCCTATTGGACAGCAAAATGCTGTGACAGAAAAATATCTACACCTGGACAGATAATTATCGAGGATCCAGATATACGAAAAAAGAATGCAATGCTGAAAGGAGTGTGGGAAAGGAAGAGAATCACCTAAAAGGGAACACCATTAGGATCACAGCAGACTTTTCAACACAAACACTCAATGCAAGGAGAGCGTGGAGGGAAGTATTTCAAGCATTGCAAGAAAACAACCTCCAACCAAGACTGCTGTATCCTGCGAAAGTATCTTTGATAATAGAGAGGAAATAAGATACTTCCACGATAAAGAACACCTGAAATACTTAAAAAAATACTAAACCTGCACTCCAAAACATCCTAAAGAATATCTTGGAAAAAAACACAGAAAATTCCATACCCATGTGACCTACGAGAGTGAATTCATTGGGGCAAACAAGAAACTAAATAGAAGAGGGGAAAAGCAAAGAAGAAAAGAACCAAGAACAGGGAAACATGGCAGCTCTGAATATGGCCATATCAGTCATAACCATTAATGTCAATGGACTAAATCGGCCAATTAAAAGACACAGACTAGTAGATTGGATCAAGAAGCAAGATCCCAAATCTGCTACATACAGGAAACACACGTAATTCAGAAGAAAACCCATAGACTGAAAATAAAATTTTGGAAAAGAAACCTCCATGCCACAGGAAACTGCAAAAAAGCAGGAGTGGGGACTGAGGAACAGGCGGTGGGTGGACTGGACCCAGCAGCTCCGGGCCCGCCGTGCCATGTTTCCAGTGGACTGAGGAAAGAGCGGTGGGTGGACCGGACCCAGCAGCTCCGGGAGCCACTGTGCCATGTTTCCAGCGGACTGGGGAATGAGCGGCATGCGGACAGGACCCAGAAGCTCTGGGCCCCGCCGTGCTGTGTTTCCAGTGGACTGGGGAACAAGCGGCAGGTGGACTGGACCCAGCAGCTCCGGGGCCCGCCGTGCCGTGTTTCCAGTGGACTGGGGAACGAGCGGCGGGTGGACCGGACTCAGCAACTCCGGGCCTGCCGTGCCGTGTTTCCAGCGGACTGGGGAACCAGCGGCGGATGGACCGGACCCAGCAGATGCGGCCCCGCTGTACCTTGCTTCTGGTGGACTGAGGGAGCAGCACGCGGACCTGGCTGCAGGGTGCAGTCCATTTCCAGTAGACTGAAGGCCGCCCACCAGCCCACTATATCCCAGAACTGTGCAGTGAGGAGTCAGACATAGAGGTAACTCATAAGCTCAAAGTACCCAGTATAGAATCTAACAAACCTTTTTATCTTATTTATTGTGTTTAATACTGATATTGGCATTTATTGTATTGTGGTAACAAACATGATGTAATTCTGCTCATATAACTACCATGATGTGTCAGGAGTGAGAATTCTCAAGGGTCATTACAGATTCAAGGAGGACCCCCCAGGAAAGTGCTGCTTCCAAAGGGCCCCAGAAAATAGAAAGAGACCTGCAACAAACATTGTCCTGTCATCAGTCAAAGAAGAGCATTAAAAACAACGAAAGAGTAGAAATGGGAAAATACACAAAAAAACCAGACACAAAGATCACCACCACAGGGAAATTCAGAGAAAAGGGAAATAGGGCAAACTGAAACTCAAACACCAGGACTCTTGGAGATGGTAACTAAAGCGGATCTAGTAAAATGGAAAGCAGAACTCATCTCTGAGATCAAAACAGAGATACTG